>JANHGN010027166.1:13478-25654 GCA_024605025.1 Megaceryle maxima
GTCTCCCACAGCATCCTCCTGGAAAAGCTGGCAGCCCATGGCTTGGACAGGTGCACCCTTTGCTGGGTTAAAAACTGCCTGGACAACCAGGCACAGAGAGTAGTTGTGAATGGTGCTGGATCCAGTTGGTGTCCCCCAGGGATCAGTAGTGGGTCTGGTTCTATTCAACATCTTTATTGATGACCTGGATGAGGGGATTGAGTGTACCATTAGTAATTTTGCAGATGACACTAAGCTGGGGCTGGAGAGTTGGGAGATGCTGCAGAGGGACCTGGACAAGCTGAGTCAATGGGCTGAGGCCAGTAATAAGAGGTTAAACAAGACCAAGTGTAGGATCCTAGACTTTGGCCACAGTAACCCCATGCAGCACTACAGACTGGGGGATGGGTAGCTAGAGAGTGGCCTGGCAGAGACAGACTTGGAAGTACTGGTTGATTACCGGCTGAGCACGAGTCAGCAGTGTGCCCAGGTGGCGCAGAAGGCCAATGGCATCTTGGCTTGTATCAGGAATAGTGTGGCCAGCAGGTCTAGGGATGTAATTCTTCCCCTGTACTCGGCACTGGTGAGGCCTCACCTCGAGTACTGTGTGCAGTTCTGGGCCCCTCACTTCAGGAAGGATTCCGCAGTGCTGGAGGGGGTCCAGAGGAGAGAAGCGAGGCTGGTGAAGAGCCTGGAGGGAAAGTCTTATAAGGAGAGGCTGAGGGAGATGGAGTTGTTCAGCTTGGACAAGAGGAAGCTGAAGGGGGGACCTTATCACTCTCTACAACTACCTGAAAGGAACTTGTAGTCAGATGGGGGTCGGGCTCTTTTCCCAGGCAACTAACTAGTGGCAGGACAAGAGGGCATGGCCTGAACCTGTGCCAGGGGAGGCTTAATTTCAATCTTAGGAAGCTCTTCCTCATGGAAAGGGTGATTAGACACTGGTATGGACTGCCCAGGAAGGTGGTGGAGTCACCATCCCTGTAAGTGTTTAAGGAAAGATTGGATGTGGTGCTTAGTGACATGATCTAGAGAGACCTTATTGTGGCCTTTCGGTACTTAAAAGGGCCTGTCAGAAAGATGGGGACAGACTTTTTAGTGGGGCCTGTTGTGATAAGACAAGGGGTGAAGCTTTTAAACAAAAAGAGGGAGATTTAGACTAGAGAGAAGGAAGACATTTTTTACACTGAGGGTTGTGAGACCCTGGCCCAGGTTCCCCAGAAAGGTGGTAGATGCCCCATCTCTGGAACTATTGCAGGTTAGATTGGTCGGGGCTCTGAGCAACCTGCTCTAGTTGCAGATGTCCCTGCTCCCTGCATGGGGGTTGGACTAGATGACCTTGAAAGGTCCCTTCCAGACCCAAGCATTCAGTGATTCTGTGTGATACTGTGACTTTTTTGCTTAATTCTAGCTATTTATTGTACTTAGTATGCACAACCATAAGCAGAGTATAAGAGGGTGTAATGATAGAATTCCCCACCATATAAATTTGGTTTTTTTAAAGCATAATGGCATTTTTCAGTATATCGGGAAGATTTTCTGCTTCTTTAAAACTGCTTGATAAAGGCGTTATGAATTTCTTGACCAAGTTTTCCCTTGAACTGAAAAATAAATTATTAGAGGGCTTTCTTCTTAAAAGTAGAAAGGAAGATAACTTTATATATCAACAGAAAGTATTTCAGTCATGATAAAACGACAAAAGTATAGTTTCAAAACAAACTGATTCCTTTTCTAAAAGTGTCAAACACTTCACTGACAATTTTGAAATTCACTTATTTCTTCTATAACAGATATTTTGCTATTGAAACATAAATTGCAAGTAGTTTTTGATATCCTACAGCTTTGCTTTTGCAAATTTATTATCAATCTGCTGAAAATACTGTATCAAAGTATAGTTCTTATTTATCTGGGAGGTGTTTTTATTTATCCAAACTGGATTTTAACTACCCAAGCCCCTTTTCATGATTCTGTGGGTTGTGCTCCCCCCTCTCCCTGCCCACCCCCAAAAAATCCCAAACAAACAAACTAGAAATAAACTAAACCTACAACTACTTTTGTAGCTCTTCCCCTGTTATTTAGGAGTATTCCATATCTTCTGAAATATGAAGATGATGCTATATATAATCATATAACAATAAGTTTTCTGAAGATGGTGTCTTTCATAGACTGGTGGTCTTTTAAATACAGAATATTTTACCAGAGACTTTTATAGCAAAGGAACATTAAATTTTGTCTATATGAATATTATAAATATTTATATATATGCATACTTATTTGCATTTGTAGCCCATGTAAAGCCAACATCTTAGTATGTTAAGGAAAGCCTGACTTCATACTTCAAGTACATGATGCACATCATCATATAAAGTTATGTAAGAACTCTTCTACAGTACCACTTTAGTACTTGAGAATCTGTTACTGCAATGATAAAATTACAATGAAATTAAGAGTTTTCAATGATTGTGTGATCTAACAGGATACATGATATGTATAGTAGTGGAGAATGAAACCCTTTAATCTGTAAATTTAATCAGTAAAATCTCTTTTCTAAAATAGAGAAGAGAATATTGGGGGTAAAAATGAAATTAAAATGAAAAAGACAATGCAGCCAGTGGGAGACAAAAAATAATTAAATAAATAGCAAGGGCAAGGAATATAGTAAAATAGATTGACAAGTACCTGTAAAACTGCTGCCTACACAGTACATTGCAAATTACAAGTCATGGTCTATAGACAAAGCATTTTCAACACCAGAGTTATCAAAAGGACTTAGTCCAAAGCTTTTAAAAGCCATTTTAACATTTTATGAAAATAGAAGAAAATAAAAAAAAAAAAATGTTTGAAAGGAATCACAAGTCAAAGTCATCAAAATACACAGAAATAACATCAGCAGTGGAGCAGAAGCTACTTAGAGGATGCAGGGATGAGCATTGCAGAATGAAATGTTAACATCTAAAGTGAAAAATTAGGGACAAAATGACTCAAACTAGCAGACACACCCTATACACATCATGCATGAGATCATATTATATATGAAGATCTAACAGTATATGGCAATTTTGCGGTAATGTGCTTGTACTTCCAGAGAGATTATTGAAAGACAAACATATCAGCATTCCTTAAGAGTTCAACCTTAAAGTTTTAAAGAGTTTTATGATTGAGAAGACATGATTTTGAATATTAAGAAGATGGGAGTTGTGGTGAGTCAACCTTGTCTGGATGCCAGGTGCCCATCAAGCCATTCTATCACTACTCTCCTGAGCAAAACATCGTGGTTAGGAAATAACTCAGTAAAAAAAAAAAGTTGTGGGTCAATATTAAGGCAGTTTAATAAAGAAAAAACAAAGGTCATGCATGGAATCAAAGGAAAACAAAAGATTTTTTTTTTTTTTCTCCAATCAGCAGGCAATATCCAGGAAGCAGGGTTTCAGTATGCATAGTTGTCACTCTAGAAGACAAATGTCATAAAAATGAATGATCCTCACTCCTTCTCCTTTCTCTTAGGTTTTATTGCTGAGCAGATATCATTACAGTATGGAATATACCTTTGGTCAGTTTGAGTCAGTTGTCCTATGTCCCCTCCCAGGGTCTTGCCCACACCTCAACATAGTCTTAAGGGAGGAATGTTGAAGAGACAGCAGTAGCCAAAACACTGGTGTGCTGGGGGAGAATGGACTTTGGCAACTCCATGGGAGTTATAAAGTGAAGACCTTTATTACCAGTACATCCCTTGGTTATATAGAGCAAGCTTCACTGATCATGCACACCAACATCAATGATGATTGGATACATGTGATAGCCCATGCACTGTTCACGCGCTTAAAACTACTACATGATTGGCTGTCATCTAACTCGCCCAGTACTCACCCATGTCCTGTTTTTCTCTACTTTGCTCTGCTTTATCTTCTTGCTTCATTGCATTTTCTCCACCATTCTTCTTCCTTTGCGCTCTTTCCATGGTTCAAGGACAGTTGCTGATAAGCGTCTGTTTTCTTCCAACCAAGATCCCACACTGGTGTGTTATCAACAACTTTCTAGCTACTTCCAGTAAAAGCACAGCACTATGAAGGCTGCCATGGGGAAAATTAACTCCATCTCAGACAGACCTAATACAAAATACATAACCATACCACTAAATTGAATGCCTGGAATGAATGTCATTGTCAGCCCAGCTAACACAGTATGGCCTGTGTCCATAGTATTAAACCTCTTATTTCTTGGAGCACAGTAATTGGATGCAAATGATTATTGGACCTTACTCCTGAGTTGTATTTAAGAACTCAGGAAATGGAAGGATATGTGTTGACCTTGGCCAAAACTATTTTATAGGCTGCTCTTACATTTCAAAAATATGGGAGATCACAAGCCAGTGCATTCCTGTCAAGCTTAATCTTGTTAGTGTAAACACATTCATAAATTTCCAGAATGTGAAAATGGATTATAAAGACAAATCACTAACATATACTACATCAACAGACTATCCCTTATACAGTTTTAAGATCCATGAGCACTAAGAGAAAGCACACTTTAAGAACCAGTTTTGCATTTTCTTTCTAGATCTTATTCTTTCTCTATTTGACAGAAATTGACTTCTCTGCAATGCAGTAGGAAACAGAAAATTATTTTACCCTTTAGACAGCTAGACAAGGCCTTTCCAGAGACTTCTTAGAGTGACTTTACAGAACCACTGCTGATAAGCTTCTCACAGTGGCTTTCAAGCTCTTGAGCAGTCATCTCTGTCAACTCCAGCTTGTTCAACTATTGCCAAAAAAACAGCCAGCCTCAGATGATTTGTTTTTAGCCCCTCTGTAGCTAGATGCTTTATGGAAGTATACAGTACTATTTTAAATTATACAGCTACTCTTTCAATATGTTTCCGATGGCTACAACACAGACCAAAACAGAGTCAAGATGAAAACCACTGTTTTTTTTCCTTTTAGTGTTTGTAAAAGGGAAGTATAAAGTCCCCTCTTTTACCTCTTCTGTGGTTCCCTCAAGAATTCAGCTATTACAATGATTGTTGCAAATAAAGCTTAACCGTTCTCTTACTGTTCATAACCTCTCAATCCATCTTGAAATTCTTCCACTACTCTTACTGCATTACCTACCAATTATTTTTTTTTTTTTTTACAGCTTCTAGGCTCTGTCATCTGTTTCTTTTTTCTCTATCCTTGTCAGGTCAATGTTCTTTAGATTTAATTTCCTTTACATTGACTTTCCAAACCTCTGCAGTGTCATCAGTTCTTGATTATCCTCCTTTGCAGTGGTACTGAACATACGCCTTGAATCCATGTCTTATTAGGAACTACAAAGATTCAAGAAATCACCCAACAGTGTAGCTATACTGTTATGCTAGAACTTGTATAGCTCACCAAAAGCTTGTCTTTGATCACTGAGCTATCATAAACCTTATTTATGTTGTCTTTCACCTCAGGCTCAGAAAGGATGGAGTTCAATGCTAATGATGACTGAAACAACAGTAAGCATGTTTTTCTTACTGCAGATGCAGAGGCATGAGAATTTAGTGGTATCTATTTATCAGCATTTGTGCATGGGAAAAAAGGGACTGACACAGGAAATTGTAAAATCAACAGAAATCAAAAGATGCTAAACATTGACAATGGGGTCCTGAGACAAAGTCAGAAGAAATGAAAACTTTCTGTTCATGGTGTTGACAATCTTAGATTGTCAGAGCAGCTGTCTCTCAAAATTTGATGGTACTGCTCTGAGAAACAGAAACTTTAGAGGTAGGATGGGTTTTATTAGAACACTGTCTCATTCTGTACAATTTTTCCACTGTAGAAAAAAACAACAACTTGGAAGACCCTGAACATTACCTGACTTTTTAGTCAAAAGGGAAAACAATGCCACATAAAGAAACTCATCCAGCACATTTAAACAGTATCTTATTCAGGTAATCTAAGTATCTACTCTACCTTAAAATATTACCTTGTGTTTTCATTTAGCCATTATCATTGATAAGCAGATTTTTAATCAAGCAAATAAGGCATAGTTAATTATGTGCATGGGTTGTGCTTTAAATTACATTTTATTAGCTGTGTTCATCACCTTCCAGCCCACAAACCAGGTGTGACATGGCAGTTCTTTCTTTCACTTCTGCTTGCAGAGATTACAGCCAGAACCAGACTTAATCCAATTAACAAACAGTGTCCTCATGCGAAAAGTGAAAAACTGCTGACAGTTGCAATGACTGCCATTAGTGCTCTTCAGTTAAGAGATTCTTTAATTACAGAGCTTGACATCCTCCAAGGTACTGTGATAGCCTGAAGATACATTGCAGAAAAATAGATTATAGGTGTAAACAAGGTCTATTCAATAAAGTAAACCACCAGACACTACTATAGAAAAGAAAATATTACGAAGTTTGAAACAGTAACTGCAGATGTGGGATGATAAAATATCTTTTTTCAACTAGAAAAATTAGCAGTATTATTTGATAGAGATTGATTTATGTGAACTATCTAAATTACATTTATTTCAATGAAGTTACAAGTGAATTTGCTTATCTGGTTAGAAATATTTGTTCTTGGTGTGGCACATCAGATATGTTTTTCCTGGAATAGAGTTCTACAGTACAAGATTGAGCATGCCTCTTAGACACCACAGTTTTTTTAAACTCAGGAAAATCTGTGAAATAAGATTGACTACTTTAATCTTCATGTGAAATTATCTATGCTTAACTTCTCCTGCATGTGACCTTTATGGAAAGATCATCCACACTGATTGTGTGGCACAGTCTACCACTTGTAACTCATGCTCAGTCAGCATTCTTTGCAACTTAAGTTTTGTGCAAGACACTTTGGTTTGGACAGTGTTCTTCCACATTCCATATATCTTATGTTTAATCTTTACCTGTGACTGTTTATATGATGAAGAAATTCAAAGTTAAGAAGTGTTCCACCATTTCAGTGTTTCGTTACTGAAGATTTTACATTGGAGGCCTTCTGCATGCCATTTATCAAACAAAAACCTTTGGCTAAATAGGAAAGAAATGTTAAAGAGTCTAAAGGATATACAGATGCCCTTCTTGGAACTCATCAAAATGGTTGAAAATTTTGGCTTCATTCACTCCATGCCTAAGTTCTTCAGTTTAAAACGGAAATAATATTTGCACCTTACACCTGCACAGGGTAAAAGTATTCTGTGCATAGGGATGTGGTTGCTGTAAGTGAAATCATCATACAAATCTTCAAAATCAAATCATTGAGGAGTCACATTAAGTAATAATAGTCCTCAGACCTCCTAGCCTTGTATGCCTCTGTAATGATCTCTCTTCTCGTTAAAACAGTTACACTATAAATTAATTTATTGGATCTGAAAACAACTTGCATGACTAATTTTTTTCAACAATAAAGGAATGTTTTAATAAATCATTCTCTAACCAGAGTTATTTTTCCCCCTCTTATTTTTATACACAATCTTTCTTTCTCAATAAGTTCCTAGAATTTTGAACAATATTCATGTGCTGCTATTTGTGTTTACAGTATTTGTGCTGTAGTAAAGCCTTTTGGTCTCAGATTACAATGGAAACATCATTGTGATAAATAGATATATTAGGAAAACAGCAAAGATCCTAAATAATTTGCAGCTGGTGAACAAGATGAGAAACAGCTCTAACAATGAGGAGGAGAGCAGTAGTTGATAATAAAGAACTTGATGTCAGCATTGTTTAAAATTAATATTTTAAAAATATTTAAACACAAATTCATGCAAAGAAACACACCTCAACAACAACAATCCATGTAACATACTACTATGATATAATTCTGTGACTCTATATCTGTTGCTAGGAAGGATGTTTCTTAATTTGGACTTTGGGATGTCTATCTAAGTGCTCAAAATTTACCTTGCACAACTTTCGTAAGCATTAATTCTACTTAATTTCCCTTCTGTAATTTTAAATGTCTACCTGCTCTAGCAATGCTGAGCCTAGAGGGCCATAAAGGAGAACAAAAACTTTAGTTCCTATTACTCCCTTGATGTCCTAGGTTCATCTACAAGAAGTTAATTTTCCAAGAAGCTGGGAGGGGCCACAGCCAGTATAGGCAACTGAAGCATCCAATGGGAGATTCAATAGCATACTGACAACGTATTCATTATAAAAGGGGAGGTTTGGCCAGGGGAATAGCTCCAGATTTGAGGGGGCTCAGAGACAGTGGCATTCTTGCTGAGCAGTTACATTGTATATCACTCACTGTATATATTATTTTGTTGTTATTATTAATAATAATAATATGAATAATGTTGTTTCTTTTCTCATTGTGTAGTTCTATTAAACTGTCCTTATCTCAACACTTTTACCTTTTTCTCCTGATTCTTCTTCCCATACCACTGGGAGTGGTGGAGGGGGAGGGAGGAGTGAGCAAGTGGCTGTGTTATGCTTAGCTGCCAGCTGGGGTTAAGCCATGACACTCATGGATATTTATTTGAAGTAGGAACAAATAAGAGGAAGCATGTGGTGTATACAGTTTATTATATTTCCATTCTTTACCCTAAAACAAGGAACACTGGAGGGTGACAGGACAGAAGACTGGTCTTCACTTACTGAACCAAGTTAAACTAGTACAAATAGTGTCACAGCCTCCACATCCTTAGGCGTGTGCCAGCCCAGTCCTTCCTACACCCTTAGCCTCCATATAAGCAGTTGTGAATGTCACCAGCTATACATAGCCCTGATGTGCAACTATTTCTTAATCATTTCAACACAATTTGCTTAGGACAATATTGAAAATATTCAGCATTCATAAAATCCTGAAGCCTTGTTTGAAGAGACCATGGGATAGATAAGAACAGAAATAGGGATCTCTACACCTGATGTAGCCTTCTGAAAGACTGCTTTCCTGGAGGACATTTCTGTGTAAATTCTAATACACCAAAAATCTGGCCTATTTGCCCAAAGTCTAGGAATGAAGCAAACTAAAGAAAATTGCTTATAAGGTATTGCTCTTCCTTTCCCTTTTCCATTGATTTCATTGAAAGAGTGATTATGCAGCTTGAATTTTGCAGTCTGGACTTGGCTGGACTTAGCCAAATACAAAATGCATGCACAATGTAATCTCTTAGTTTGCCTCCTTCAGCACTTCAGAAATGGCAAGCAGTGGTCATGCCATTTTACAGGTAGACCTTGGTCACCCACAGACAGACCCTACCAATGTATGTTTATGAAAATGTGCTAAGTCATGAAGTGGACATATCATCAGCAAAGTGTATGGGTTTTTCTAGTAATTTGAAGAGCCTATGATGTGCCTATGTGGTGCATTCCAGGGAAGACCATTTATGCCTGTTTCTGCTGCATACAGGTAACTTTCAGTCTGGAAGCCACATAAGATGACTCTGATTTTGAGTTAATGTACTCAGGTAGTCATGTAGGGTCATGTAGTCATAGAGGGACATGTGGGACCACATGAAGTGCAAATGGAGGTGTGTGTAAATGAGATAAAACAAGACTCATCAGGCCTTTCATTACAATTTCCACTAGTAAATTTGTAAATACTGCCTTACCTATCAGCACATTTGATTAAGTAAGTTGATTAAGTTGATTTGATTAAGTAAGTTAAATATTCTTCAATTTTTCATAGTCTTTTCATGTTCAGAGCATGCAATTCAGATCAGACAGAGAAAAGCAGGCTTGTTTTCATCCATTTGTACAGAAATGTCCTAGGTTATTTATGTAGAAAGAGTTAATTCAACATTAGAAGTAAGGCTATCCGAATAGACCAGCCTGCAATTTTATACTTCCAAGCATAATTAATCCAATGGCAATTGTTCTTAATGACAATGACGTTGTTCTCCACAATGGCTTGCATAGATGACCCTTCATTACTCAAATTCTTTGATTCTCCTTTACTAGAAGGTAGCTAAATGGAACACCTTTTAACATCATATCTCCACAAAAACGCATTTATTTTCCCTATGCGTAACTAACTAGTGCATATTTATACTAGACTACCCAATTAATAGTCATTATCTGCAATAGCACAAAACCTGTCTACACTTCAGACAATTACTCACAAAACTGAAGCCTGAAATATCTCTGCTATTAGGTAACTTCAAGCAAGATCAGGTGAGATTCTGTCAAACCTGTGTAAATCATGATAGAAAACATGCTTTCTACTGATGATTACTACATTCTTCGATAAGGAAATTATATTTTCTCTATGCAATGACTTCTTTTTTGCTGTTATTTTCAAACCTATGTCCTAGCTGAATTGTACCATCTTCTTACTTTCATAGGCCTTTGGAAGAAATCCTGGCCAGAATGCTGCATGCATCTGATTTCATAACACTTTACAAACCTGACATTCTTTTCATGTGGATTTAGTCCAATAAGAAGAGCTGATTAACCTTTTTAGACTTCATGAGGTTTCATTAAAAAGCTAAACTAATCCTTGTATCAGTATCAGACTGGACTTCAGGGTACTTAGCTGTTGAAGGACCTTGACCCTAAAGTCTCATCTATTTTTGATTCTAATTTAATTAACACATTCAAACCTCATTGCTTAATTACATCACACATCGATGAATTTTGCATTTTGATTAGGTAATAATTCTATATGATTCTCTGGATCACTTAAGGATACACCCATGAAACACTTAAACCATTCTAATGAGTTCCTTTAGACTCTGTAACATTTTGTTCCTATCTACCCAAAGGTATTTGTATCTCATTTTGTGATAACATAGGCATTTATATTGTTGGTCTCTCTTCATGCTCTGTAACATGTTTTATACTTCTCAAAAGTTATTTCATTTCTTTCAGTGTGCAATAGCAAGTGGAATACAGCTGTATCAGTCTGATTGAACATCATAAGGGCACAGGGAGATATTGATGCCATAGGTCTCAGGTTTTTTTAAGATTATTTAGGAAAAAAAAAAAGCCACTCATCTTAATGAACTTCAGTAGTCCTTGTTGTTATCTTGTTCTTAGCTGAGGGTCTGCTCCTCTCCATCTCTGGGCCACTACATCTTTTGAAAAATATATCCTTCTTCCTGGAACTTTCTTTTATTTTCAGGTTGTTCTATACATTACCCCCACATTATTTTTTTGATAAATGGCATGCAGAAGGCCTGCAATGTAAAATTTTCAGTGATGAAGCAGTGGAATACATCAAAATGGTGGAATTTTTCTTAACTTAGAATTTCTTCTTCATAGAAACAGTCACAGGTAAAGATTAAACATGAGATATATGGAATGTGGAATTTCATCTGTTAAATGTGGATATTTTGTTGAAACAATTAGCTTTTCAGAATCATCAGAAAAAATGCTCCACCTCCTTTCAATTTGGAGTATGATTTTTTTTTAACCATACTGTGAATCAGGCACCACTCAGGTAAGATATGAGCCAAAAATGAACATAAAGTTACTGCTGAATAGGTTTTAAATCTTAAAGAACGTAGATGTCAGAAAAGAAAGAATAATTTCATTGCATAAACCTGTGTTAATCCTATTTTATTAAAAAACTGACTCAGGTTTTGGATTCATACAACAGTCATCCACCCACTGAGAAAATGAAACGATCAGAATCGATCAGTCATTAAACTCTGAGTAGACCAGACTCTCAGTTTCTTGTCCTTCTGCATCCCTTTGTATGTCTCAAGTGTATGCACTGAAAGCATAGTAGAAACTGTTTTGTTCTTTAAGAGATACTTTTTACACTGGGATTTTAATTACCTTGGTCTACTTGTTATATTACTATGGAAAAAAACCCACAAAAAATATCACTTCCTCTTGTATTATAGGTTTTTCATTACACGCTTTTATTAACAGGAAAACCCCAACAAATGAACAAACAAACAAAACAACAAAAAAACTAACCCAAAGTATCATTTAAACTTAGCAGTAGATTTGTGTCAATTTTCTTGTATTCAACATCGATAGTATTTAATGGATTTTAAGATTTAAAGCCCTACTTAGGCGCATTTTACAGGACTGAAATAAACTTGATTGTCAGATTAAATTTAAATTAGATTAATTTTTATTAATCACAGAATCACAGAATATTCATGGTTGGATGGATCTCCTAGACCACTGAGTCCAACCAAACCCATAACAAAAAAAAACCCTAAAAAACCCTCAAAACCCCCCCCCCAAAACAAACCACAAAAAACAAAAACCCCAAACCCACCAACCAAACAAAACCAAAACAAAACAAACAAAAAAACCCCAACCACACCAA
>JANHGN010027166.1:25754-40676 GCA_024605025.1 Megaceryle maxima
AACAAAACAAAACCCCCAAACCAACCAACCAACAAAAACCAAACAAAAACAAACAAAAAAACCCCACCCCACCTAAATACCTAAATACCCTGATCAAACATTACTTCAAATACACAAAATAAACCCCTACATTCCTGTCACTATAGCATGTCTTCAAGCATCGAGTTTACCCATTTCTTAAATACCTCCAGGGATGGTGACCTCCCTGGGAAGGCTGTTCCAGTGCCTCACCACTCTTTCTGTAAAGAATTTCTTCCTAATATCTAATCTAAAACTTCCCTGCCACAACTTCAGACCATTTCCTCCGGTTCTGTCAGTAGTTGCTAAGGAGGAGAGCTACATCACATTTGATGAAAACTTTCATATAGTCTATTATATTTACAACTGAACGTGAAAAGATTAGGGCCAACTCTTTACAAAAAAAGGGCTGAGCTAAATATCTGGTTTATAAAAGATTGTGACTGTATCTCCTTGCATCTTGGTTCTTCCCTACTTCTAAATATGTGTTGCACGCTACCAGCTTTTTACCCCTCTTATGAGACATATTTTTGAAATTATTATTTCCTTGTTCTCACTATAATCTTTCAAATAAGAATAAGTGTTTATACAGCTTTTATGAAGCACTTCATCTGGGTAAATTAACCAGTAGAAAAGGTGTACTCTATTTGTCAAAATTTCTTTTGAAAACTTCATTTGATTTAATGATTAGTTATGACTGCAAAAGAGCTTTGGTTTCAATTAGTATTTGAACAACTCAAGTATTTATGTGTATGTTCTTCCAATCTTTTTAGGTATCTTCTAAAAAGAAATACAGTTACAAATAAAACATCAAGTCACTTTACATTCAGCAAGTCATTTTCCTATTAACAAGTTTTGAGTCAATAGCAAGGATTAGTTTACATTAAGTTCACATTGACATTTTTCAATATTACTTCAGAGGCAGAAGTGGAGGTCATTCTTAAAGGAGACTCAGTGGTACTATTGAAACTAGCACAAATAAAAGAAACTTCTTATAGAACTGCTTAATGGCAAGTGAAATTTGTGCTTCAGACCTTTCATAACAACAGAATAATCTCCAAAATCTACAATTCACTTCACAGACACGGTTCTCCAATAATGTAGAAACAATCACCTAAGTGCTTCACCCAGCAATGTGCTTTCCTTGTATGTAGGCATGTATGCATTTTTTCAGCCAATGATTCAGAACAGCTGTGACATTGGTATAAAGCAGCAGAATCAACAGCAAAAACCTATGGGCAGAATTGTTTCCCTAAGTAACAACTAATTTTCCTACCCTCCCTCTCTCCCTCCTCCTTGCCCTTCATCCCTTTCCTTTTTTTCTTTAAAAAGCTAGTTCTTCAGCAATTCATCTTTCTTTCCCAACATGCTACAAAAAGAATTTCAGAGCCTACTGCAAGATTTTGTCATTATTTGTTATCCTAGTCTATTTTAAAAAGTTAAAACGTTTAACACTTTTTTGACATTTCCTCAAGGACATACAGTCTGTCACACAAAACCAGCATAGTGAATCACACAAAATTAATGACTGTGTAATTTTTAAGAAATGTGACCAACTTCCATTAAGTGCGTGCAGCTTTCAGTTTCAAGTCAAAAGCATCCAAATCAATATCGCAAAGAACTTCCATTTAAGCCTATAATCAATGCTTGCCAATGCTGAATGAACATCAATTATTAATAATAGATGTGGGTTGGGTTGTTTTACTTATGTCTGCTTTTAGAATATTATAAAGTATTGCTCCTGACAAGTGCATCCATTAAAGAGGTATCACAGCCCTGAACACAAAAAAAGTCAAAATTACTGACAAGTAATGTTTACTAGCCATGTATAGCCCTGTCTGAGTTCTAGTTTTTTACCTAAGCCCTATGTCTTCTGTTAACTCTGAACATCATAGTCACTAAATGCACATACCACAATAGAGAGGGAGCAAGCCTTGCTGCAGCATATGAATAGTTCACAAAAAGAAATACCAGGATCCTAAGAAAGCTGTAAAGCAGCATGGCTTCATCTGCCTCAGTGACTACATCTAAAGGGAAGGGAAGACTCTGCTTACAGATTTTGAACTTCCACATTACTTTGTTATGCCATGAAGTCAGGGATTCTTTGTCTAATCACTTAATACAGCATCATGGAAAACTGGTAGTGAGGTCAGCCAGGAGGGGGTAGATGTTACTATGCAATATCTCAAAAGGAAGCTTTGACATAAACTCGCCTTCTGTGGTCTAGATCTTGTTACACCTGCAAAACTTAGCAGATCTGCACAATAAAACAGCAACAGGAATAGGAATAATCTCATTTAGCCATCTATGAGTTAGACATGTGATCTCAGTGTGAAATTTAAGCTCCTCTTGCATGCAAAAGGGAGAGAAGAATCCAAAGGCAATTAAACCCACGTTCATTAGTCACCCACATTAACAAGGCATAAATTATCCCCACAAAGTTGTACTTTCTCCTTTAATTGAGAAGAGAAATAATAAAATTGGGACTGTAAAAGAATGAGTACATCTCAAGATTGCTAAAGCTGTGAGAAGCATGTACTTTGGTATAAGAAGAACTGAGAATTTGATACATAAAAGGAAAACGAGTAGTTTACTGTATTAATATTGAAATTCCTTTCAGAATATTTTAAAGGTGAAAATCTGCCTTATGCTTTTAGTTTAAAAGCACAACTGACCTAGCCCCATTTTCCCTCACTAGCAGTCTGTCCTAACATCCTGCCTGTAATTTTCCTTCTCCTTTAACCTCCAACTTAATCTTGAATTCTTGTTTCAAGCACTGTTGCAATATGCTTAGCCCCTTTTGTTTCCATTCAAATTGATCATCCCTCCATCTCATATTGGTTGGGCACTGGCAAACAGGATAGAAAAGATACTAGTTCAGTGACCTTATTGTAGATCCAGACACAGTAAACTGTAGAAATGTAATTGTAGAGAAGTTGTAGATAGTTCATAGAATAGTTTAGATTGGAAGGGAGCTTTAAAGGTTCTGTCCAGTCTCTTTTTCCTTTGAGGTTGCATGTAGTCAGGAGGAGTGTGGCAGAAAGATGGAAGATATATTCCTAATATACTCCAGTGTTTTCAGCCATGGATAATTTCTTCCCTTAGGGTATCAGTGCCTTCTCAGGAGAGCAGTGAGATCATATTTATCCACATGCTGTCTACAGAGGCCCACAAAATGTCACAAAACATAGTAGTTGGTTTTAGGATTTTTACGTATCTCTGTCTGACAAGCCATGCTTTGTAAAAATGGTGATCAGTAAACTGGGGAGGTTGATGGCATAACCAATGACATAAGTTTTAATAAATTTATAATGTACAGCTTCAGATAGGAAGAAGACGACCCACACCCAAACACTGTAGTCCCTGATATGGTTCCTTAGTCTTGGCTCCTCTTTGAAATCAGACATCAGTCTGTAAGCTTGGCAGCTATAAAGAGCCATGGCTTCTCTCCAGGGCCAGCAAACCCCCAAATCAGTTGTAGCCCTGCAGAGTGTAAACAAGTGTACTGTTTTTCTTAATGTGGTGATTCTGGAAAATTTGCCATGGTCTCATTATTAGATGTAGCAGCTGAATTACACAGCATGAATTTTTATATAAACAAATTGTTTATTTTTTTATTGAAATAACAGCTGGAGAACAGAATATTTATTTCAAAGCTGATTTCTTTTGCACAATTCAATATATCCTTTTTTTCTCGATGGGCTTCTATAAACTGTGTCTCAATATGTTCTTCTCGACAGGGATACCAATGATATTCTAACTCTAAATGTGAGATGGATGCTATGTTGCTTTCACTGAATGAAAAGCTTATGTGGTTGTTTTTTTTACAATAAATTTAAAATATTGTATTACACTTCATTATTTTAATGTAATTCTGTCCGGACTGACTTGATATTGCTCCCATTGAAGAGTACCTGCAGCACTTCTGTGTTCAGATTGTTCCCTGATCATAAACCAAAAGATGTTTTATTTCTGGTTTAGGTTTTTGAGCAGAAATATCTACTGCTTTTGCAGCCCTTAAGATATGAGTACATCAAAGCAGAAAACTGATGAGAAGTGGGCGTTGAAAAATTCTGTGTTCAGATTAACATGAGGTGATTTTAATTAGCATAATATATGTAAAGTTTGCCAGAAAATATCAGCACATAAAGTACAGAATTCAGATTAAATTATGTTGGAATAACAACTCCTCATTTAGAAGATGTTCTACTCATTTGTGTCTAAATTCTTTTAATGCAAGTCTCTACCTTTAGTGATTATGAAGAAAATGGGAAAATATGAAGTAATCATGAACCATGGTAGAGAACAAGAATATAAAAACAACCACGGAAGCAAGAAGGAAGAAGAGAAGTCAAATAATTTCTTACTCTCAGAAAAAGATTTTGACTGTCATTTCCTATTCTCCTGCATTTGTGACAAAAGTGACATGGTTGTTTGGAGTAATGAATGGTCCCACAGAAACAAGCAATCTAGTCAAGCTCTTCTTAGGAAGTTTATGTTACAAACCCTTATGGATGACAGATATAAGTGCTTTGGTAGTGAAGTTTGTGCATTTGTAGCACAGGCTCAGTGAGCCTGAAGCTCAACAACACTGTGTCCCCCTTACTGTCTGCTACTCACAGCCTCCTGTGAAGAAGTTTATATTTTTTTCTGGCCTATTAGATGTACACCCATAAGAAATTATATGATTTATGTCAATAGATATAAACTATCTCGTCCCACTCAGTGGACGAGGGCGGTGAATATTTGTGATCCCTTGAAAGAGGCTATCCCTGCACAGCAGGGCCGCTGGGGTGGCAAAGTCAGAACAGTGTTTCTGAGGAACAATAACAAAATAATTTATTAGTTCTCCCTAATGAAACAATCAACAAATGGTACGGATAAAGGTGTTATTTTCATAGGCAATTATTTTACAGCATGACAAAATTTCAAGGAAGAGGAAGAGTTATCAGAAAAGAGTAAAATATAGGGGGAGTAAGAGAATAAGAGAGAGAGAAAGATAAAGAGAAAAGGTATCACCACCCATGGATCCAGCGATGCCTCACTGGATTGAGCCAAGTCTTCAGTTCTTTGGTGGTGGGTGCACACCAATCAATATTTTTCTGTCCCTTTATACTCTTGAGATATTTTGGTGGCATTCCCAATTTCCACAGGAAGTGGTGTTGTTTTGGATGAGCCCCATGAGCCAGAAATAGTGTGGCACCTGCCATCCACCTCCTGCATGGTGCAGTCAGCAGGAGCACTTAAAGAAAAGAGAGAGTCCCACCTATGCTGCAATTATGTCCTCCTTTTGTTAAAGCATATCTGCAAGGAGCCAAAGGGAGAGCACACAGACATTGGGAGCAATGAATATTTCTCCCCTCCAGACAGGCCTTTCCAGATCTTATCACCACACAAGGTTTGAGGCACACAGTAGCCAGGTTCTTGCACTGACTACACATTACATTGGCTGAGTTTGCATATAAGTAAATCTCTGAGACACTCTAACACTCTCCCAAGCCATGCATACAAACAGTTTGGGCATTAGAGGAAATGGATCTTGATTTTGAAACACAGACATAACAGAGCTCAGCAGAACTGGATTTCAGTTGCTCACTACAAAGTAATGGAAATTATGTTTTCTCTATAATTTGCTGTGTGAATTACATGGCTGTTTTTAACATCTACCTCTCCTCTCTTGTTGAGGATTTCTAGCTCAAGTACATGTCCCTACTCCACTGACACTCTGGTCATTTCTTCAATTTATTCATCCTATTATACAGAGTATAAATGCTTTTTACCTCAATACATCAGAGACCTTCAAAGCCAATGGTACAGAGGGACCTGATAGAAAATCTAAGTACTAAGACAACAAGCAGCACTTGGGCCCTTGTAGATCAAAACTAGGCTTAGGGTGTCTAGTTGGTCATACTTTTTAATATAAGTAAATATGATATTAGTGAATATAATACCAATCAGAATATAATTCAGATCAGCAGAATTCAGTATGGATGGGACTGCCATAACAATGGATTTTGATTCTGGCATGGGGGCCTCTATTAGCACCTTGAGCCCTTTAAGAGATGGAGAAATTATTACTGAAAAAAGTATTTCTCTTGTATCTTAATAGTCATGAGATTATTATGTGAGATCAAATACAATTTCGAAAAAAAGAAATATCAGTGTATCACATATTCAACAGTGATAAAGAAGATATGAATGAAGGTACTAAAAGGGAACTGTTTTATACAACTAAGTAAATGTTACACAGGGAATTAATATAAAGGAGATGTAAAAAATTTCTGCTGTTCTCAACAGCAAATATTTTATTATTATTATATTTTAGGGTTGTCTGTTTGCCTTTTTTTTTTTTTTTTTGATACATTTTCAGTGGAGAAGAAAAATTCAAACTTTCCTACATGATTTCCCATTAAACATTTCTTAAAGAGGAAAAAGAACTAATGAAGGTATTATATGCCCAAGATAAACACAAGAGGAGTACAAAGAGAGAGGTATTTTTAAAAGCCCTATGGAGAAAGTCCAAACATTTAAAGGTAAGATTGTAAATAAACTTAAGTACCCCCACATATGAAAAAAGGAGTGAAGTCTTAAGTAGTAACAATGTAATGAAACAAAGGACAGGAAAATGAAGCTGGTGATCATGATGATGTTGTAATTACAGTGAGAGTCATTCTTAAGCAAAAAAGATTACATACCAGTAGAAGAACTGCTTAAGAGGCAAATCTGCATAAGCTGGAGTGGAATAAGAATTTTTTTTTTTTTTCAAAAAACCCTATATTTTTCCAACTTAATCATATTTAACATTCAGACTAAAAGCTTTCTTTTTCTTCCTGAGTTCCAACCAAAGCTCTCTGTTTATCCAGGCTGGTCTTCTTCCCTGCCAGCTCATCTTTCAGTACACCTGCATGACCCACTCTTACACCTTAAAGATTTCCCTCTTGAAGAAAGTCCAGCTTTCCTGGACTTCTTTGCCCTTCAGGACTGTCTCCCAGGGGAATCTGTCAACTAGTCTTTTAAACAGGACAAAATCTGCCTTCCAGAAGTCCAGGATGGTAGTTCTACTAAGCCCTCTCGTTAATTCCCCAAGAATTGAACACTCTACCATTTCATGATCACTATGCCTAAGATGGTGTCCATCCTTCACATCACCCACAAGTCCTTCTCTGTTCACTACCAACAGATCTAGCAGGGAGCCCTCCCTGGTTGGCTCACTCAGTATATTGATTGGTAAGAGCTGAGCCCCCTATTTAGCATATAAAATCACCATTAGAATCTCCAGTATTCAGATCAAGAAACAGATGTTTCTTCCTTTGTATCAATGATAAATTTTGAGATGTAAATCATGCATTTTATGTATTTTTCTGATAAGACATTTGCATTCATTCAAAGAAATTGATAGAAAAGAAAGTTGAGCTCACTTCTTGCTATGATGGTTCTAAGATTCAAAAACATTGCTAATGAAGGGGAAATGTGAACTCTGTGATCTCTCAGCTATGTTTTGGGAAGGCACTTAAACCCAGTAGCATTTTCACCCTGGTAGAAAAGAATTTTTACTTCTCTTATTGAAGTATATTGGAGACATAGCTCTGAGGTCAAAAGAATAACAAACATTACAGTTAGACTCAGATAGTCTGTTCAGGTAACACTGATCTGCTTTCTACAGTATTTATAGATTTTAATTTAGAACATAAAAAACAAAACCAAAACAACAGACACACAAAAACCTCCAAATCAAACAGCTATTTGAGTCTCTCATCTGAGTTATCTCAAATAACTGGGAAATACTGGCAAATGTCTTCAGTCAATAGCTAGAAAATTTCTGATGATCGAAGTTATTTTTATTTGTAATTAAGATCGTTCTGCTGTATGATTTCTCCTGATAAGATCATGTGAAGATGCTATGCTTATCTTTTTTACAAGATACATCCAGTCTTCATACTTTCAAAGTTCTCTTTCCCAGTTCTGCTGCTGAATATTGGTTGTTTCATTTTCTTTAATTCATGCAACATAATTAGTGTGTTTAATCAAACTATATCAGAATTTTTCTCTATAAAATGAAACCTTCTGTCCCCTAAAGCAATATACATGTTTTTATTAATCCTCTCTCATTCTGGGTTTGGTTTTTTAAAATGTTTTGATTTGTCTTCAGGAGTTTTCTCTCTGTATAACTCTTATATTTTTTCCTGTTTTGTTTTGTTTTGGGTTGGTTTTTTTTGTTTTTTTTTTTTTTTTCCCATACTCTGCAGTAATGTGTTACTCTTGCATAGCTGTTTAATTTTCTCAGCTTTCATCCATTTCTTGAATATTTTCATCTTTCTTTTGATGTCATTCCCTTAACCTCTCTGTTTTCTAAGATGTAACCTCAATGTTTTCTAAGAATTTTGACTCTAGCTTCCTGCTTCAGGGACACAGATAATTTTTTCTAAAGGCATGGTCAGACATCAATCTGTTCCATTACAGTGCCTTGATAGATGTTAGAGATTTGGAGTAGAACTGACCGATTTTTTATTGTTGGATTTCTTAACATAGTTTAAATTTCTAAATTCTATATTCTCAAAAATATCCTTTCTTATACACACACTTTTCTTTGGTGTTCTGAAATACCTGTTGCAGTAATAATAAACTCTTCTCTTCAAGGTTGTCAACAAATGAATTGTTTTAGGGAACTGCCTTGCTGAGCTCCATTTTTTATGTTTTTTAAGAAAATTTTAAATGAGATTCTATATTAATACAGCCATTAATACAGACAGATTTAGATTTTTTTTTTTTTCTCAAGTGCTTTGGTATTAATGATCTCTATTACTTTATGAGTAAAAGCTAATAGACCTTCAATGGAAAGTCTAACCCAGTTGTACCTATGCTTTATAAGGTCATAAAATGAGGAAAAAGGAGCAGGATTGTTGTTCTACGCTACTTCAATATTGTTCAGATATGCAGTAGCAGAGAATAGCTCCTTTTCTTTTATCTGTCTTAAGTGTTTTCATGGTGGTTTCTGTCCTGCTGCCTGGCAAGACATTCTGTCTTCCATTTGATCAGTCACACATACAGACCATTTCTTGTCCAATATCCCAAATGACAAGCTTAGAGTTCAATTTTCCAGTCACCCTGTCTTCACATATGATTGTGTTTTCCTTACTAGCTGTATTCTGGAGAGGGTTATATGTCTTTTTCCTCACTTTTTATTCTTAGTAATAATGATACTAACAGTAAATGCTACTAATACATGTGGTTGAGAATATCTTACTCAAAATTGATTTTGACATGTCATGTTCTATGAAAAAAACCCCATGTATTATTTGCCACAATAGGAGTACTACACCATACAAGAATTTCATAAACATGGAATAGACTCTTCACTCAGCCTTCTTAAAATACACATTTGTGAACATAATCATATCCTGTCATCACTGTGCCAAATAATTTGAACAAGAAAACATAGTTAATTCCTTCTAGAAATAAATTGATTCCTCTTCCTGGCTCTAGCTATATCCTATTTAGGATTTAGAAGAGCACAATTCTATATATACTTTTTTTAAACTATAAGAAAAGAAAGAAACTAAACTAAGAATGATCCACTAATTTATTTAATGATATGTCACTAGATACACTAAAAAGATGAAAGTATAATCAGTGCTTTAGGAGTATGAGTTATTTCACTGCATTAGTTGTCTGACTTGATGAAGTACCAAACCTAGCACCGATTTATCTGCACTGTGAAGTGAAACATTTTTGTTGTGTTTAAGGAACAACTCTACCATAGATCTCCCTTGTGGAGAAGATCAGTTTTCAATGGAAGCTGAGTAATCTGTATTTATTGGCTGTGGCATTCACCTACTTAAGCTTCTTTGGAATATAGAATAAACCATAATCAAGATAAAGCACCAGTTAATTTGTCCAGGAGATAGCCATCGCTAAAGCAGTTTCTCTGCAGTCTTTGCCTGTTGCATTGACCTTTGTAGAGGATATAATTAATCCTTTAATATAACCAGGAGTAACAGCTAATATCCCGACAACACATTCTTCCATTTAAAACTCACTGCTCTCTCTGAAGTATATGTTCTATCATATGGATGTGCATATAAATAAACATATAGACTAACAATGGTTTCGTAAGGTTTCAGTCACTTCAGGGAGAGAGAAGTATTCCCGACTGCAATCTAAATTGAGGAGTATGTCAGCTCACAACATGTGTGGTGAATGTTTATGTAAGTTTTAAAGATAGCACTGGTTGGAACAGTCCTGTCTATTTTATGCACGAAGAATCTCTTTAAATCTGTATTTCATTAATCAATGCTGTCAAAAACATGTGGTTATTCTAAGTACTTCAAATTCTGAGAGCTTAATTTAACTTGGCCTCATACTTAGAAGATGGAGGCTCCCTCTTTTCTAAAGCTCAAGCCTTCCTTAGAGTGTCTGTTTAGGAATCAAAAGTATCAGGGGTGTGAAGTATCTTCTTCTAAGTTTAGCTGCTTAAAAGCTAAGTATCTAGTTCGAAGCAGTCATCCAGCTCCCTCTGTAGCTGGCAGAGAGAGATAAGTGCAAGCTAAAGATATGAAAGCTGGAAAAATACAACATCTAATTAATGTAGCTGTGCAAGTGACATAACGAAGAACATGACAGTGATTGATAAGCTGACAGAAAATAGTCTAAAAAGTAAGACGTCTTTAGCCCATCAGAGGTCTGAAAAAGTCTATTCAAACACCTGTGTTGTAGTATTTTAAGTAGGAAGATGCACAGAACCAATATGCATATATGATCTCTAAAGATATAGAGTAAGAACTAAACATATTGTGTTACTAATCACTAGTGTTTGTATGTGTATGGATAAAGTGATATTAAGAAATTAAAAGTAAGTCTAGATTGATAATCAATAGGACAATGTATGCTACAATAGACACGAATCATTACAGAGATGTTCTCCTGGGGAAATAGAGGACCCGGTACACCCAGATAGCCCATTTACCACAGGAAGCTAAGAGTGGTCAGTGGGAGAAAATAGCTGAGGGTCAGCAGAAGATAGAAGAAGGAGAGAACAGCCAATAAGAAACGCCTTAGAAAGCTGATCATCCAAAATAACAGGGAAAATTACCCTTTATAACTGGTCATATTCCACTGATTACAGACCAAGGCTAATTGGCCAGTTTTAGTTAGAATCTTCACTTTTGGGGAGTTTTAGTGCAGACCATTCCAAGTGCACCGGAGTGAACTTGCAATGCCAACAGAGCTTGCATTAATGTCAGCAGAGATGTGACATTAACCATACAGCTGAAGAAAAAGCTTTAAAACTGAAATCAACTTTAAGTATGCCACATGAACCTCTGATGAGAATAATTAGTGCTGCAGGACAGATACCTGCACCTTCAGTCACCACACATCTAGACATGATAGTAGATATGCAGAACGAATTGTGCTTTCAAGAAAATTAGAGACTTTTTTGATATTTTGGTCATATGCAGCATATTACATGGAATTTACACAGGAGGTGAATTCATTATTCAGTCTTTCAATGATTACTGCATAAAATCAAAAGAGTAGAAAAGAAAAAAAATATTATAATTTCCCTTCCAGGAATATTAGACATTTAATAGATATCACATATTTATCAAATAGAAAACAATTTGACCTTTTACTTTATGATGGAATGCTTTCTGACTTTTACAGTCTTGTTTAACCAGTGTATTTCCTTAATTACCTTTCAGTTCACTAACACCTCAATCATCCCAAAGCTGGTCCATCTGCTCTTCCCTGTGTTACTTGTGAGATGAAGTGGAATAATTTGTTTCAAATAGAACTGCAGAGTAAACAATTTTTTGGACTTTTAGTGGACTTGAAGGTCAAATCTTAAAATCTCTAAGGAAATTTAAATGAAATGAAAATAAGTTCTTACCATTATTTGGATACTCGGTGTAATTCCAAGTCCTAATTGAAAAAAATTAAAAAGCTCCCATCACTATCAGGACTTTTTATACAGTGTCTGACTTTTTATATTTAACAAGGGCAAACTATACAGTTTCTCAGGTGGTAATGCAGAATGTAGAACAGTGCTATAACATAACACAGCAAAAACAAATACAGTTTGGCATACAAAATAACATCAAAATCAATGGCTATGTTGCCAGGATAGTATATTTTAAAATGTATAATATAAGTCAAAGAAAATTGGTTTGTGTCTCAGCTTTTTATATGTGCCTTAATTTTAAACAAAAGGCAAGTAATAAATGTAATATATATTATTACTGCCATATTTCCATTAGTTTCCTTAACAAACAGTCATCCTTGAACTAGTTCTCTGCTGTGTCACTCTTGTTTTAGAATAGTGTACTCTCTTACAATAAGCAGAGTTATTCAGTGGTGAAATACTTGTGAACAAAGCTCTTCTTCTGATGTGTGATCCCTCTCCAGGCTCTGGGCATGTATTGCTGATACTGTCATCTCAAACTGGTGGGAGTAGGATAGATTGAGGTTCCCATCCTCCAGCAACTTTAAAGCCTTCTTTACCAGCTTGGCAAACCTATGATAGAAGTTACTTTTCGCTTTCTCCAACAGATGGAACTCATCAGCCCCCAGTAGACCAGATCTCTCAAATAGAGTCCTATGGTCTAAATAGCTGAACCACTGGCTGTGACACCAGTCCTGTAAACCAATTGTTGATTCACCAGTTACAACTGGCCATTTCAACCCCTTTGCCTTTCACCAGAAGGACTGATGAAAAAAATACCCGCACTTCAGACTCTCTTACCACTCCCAGAGCTCTGTAATCCTTCTTCCTCCTCAGTCTGCTCCTGGCTGTATCACTGGTGTCTACATGAAACAAGATATTAGTCAGTGGACTGTACAAGGCTCAGTGACAGCCCTGATATGAGCACCTGGTAAGCAGCACACCTCTCTACAGAGTGCATCAGGTTGGCAAATAGATGCCTCTGTACTTCTCAGAACAGAGTTGCCTGATACTTTCACAAATTGAAAAAGATTCTCTTAAAAATAGGATGAAATTATGGTTTTGTAAATATAAAAACATTATAATGATGTAGAGTCATGATTCATACACTTGTATTTGTAACAGAACTGTGTTAGGTGGTTTAGAGGTGGGCTATTGTCTGTCTTACAGATGAGTTTGGTTTGGAGGGAGTTCCTATTCCTCTGTAGTGTTTATGCAAGAAGTGACTAATCTGAGTCACTAGCTCATATTTAGGTGCATACTTTGTTTATATAGTTAGATGATACACAGCCCACTCCAAAACATGGTGTTTATACATAACACACATTTTACTAGTATTCATTTTGCTTTCTAAATTATAAAGAGGAGATGATGTGAAATGAATCCTGTAAGGTTAGAGAATTAAAGACTCATCTTCATAAACATAAAAGGTCACAGAGGCATAATGGTGGGCAACAAACTCTCAATACCTCAGTCAGAAGAAGAAGTCTCTGCCCTGGCTCTATGGCTGTCCCAAAGGAGGTACAACCCCACAGGACAGGGGTCACCCAGCACCATGAGTCAATGAGGAGGCTCTCTGTGTCTTACCACAGGCAAGAAACATTGCCAAGGAGTAGAGGGCTTGCTATGGGAAGCAGAAAAGAGCATTTCAGGATTGTAAAGAAGAGGTTATGGGATATTTAGGTGTGTAAAAGTATGTATCAATATGTTTTGGGAAGTGGCAAGTCTTATTTATGGTTACCTGGCTCCCAAGAAAACCTTTGAAGCTCCTCTATTAATGTACACTTTACCAGGAAGATATGTTCCAATCTCCTTGATTGTTTCATTCTTTAACAGGGACTACTCCTCAGCTGTTAAGAACAAACAAACAAACAAACAAGCCTTCCATAGGTCCAGGTGGGAAATAATGTCTGTCCTGTCATCTCTCTGCCCTCTCAAGTATTTAAGCTTATTACAGAGGACTCCATTTCCAGAAATACCATAGAGATAGCAGAATTGGGACTTCTTTGCATAAATCAGATCTTTATATTCACATGGAGTTTGATGATCTGAGTCAAAGTTGGTAAAGTTGCATTCAGCTTGGGTGAGGGGGAATGGGGAAAAAAATGTTCAGCATTAATCTGTGCTGCCTAGACTTTGAAGAAGTTCATACAGTCTTAGAAATCACACACAAACATCTTCTTTGCTGATGGTCTTTTTTGTTTTATTGATAGACTTTTTTTCCTCTGGTCACTTAATGTAGTGTGAACACAGTGACCATTCCCCGCAGGATTGCAACAGTTTCATGCATAGGTTAAATTTTAAGCCCTGAACTACTTTGAAGTGTCCTATCAATTGACAAAAGCATGAAACACTAGTGGAGGAAAGCAAAGAGCTCAATGTAAGGGTTGCTACCTATCTGAAACTGGAAAATACAAGAATTCACAGAGCTGAAGCTTGGCTTTTTAATTTCACCAGGGAACAAGTTCACAACTTTCCAACCTGTCACCTACCTTTGCAATTCATCAGACATCTCACACTGCCAGAACTGTCACATGGCCTATTGAGAAGTTTCAGAGAGAGAGGAAGAAAAAAAAAGATATAAAGTTTTTAGTTAGGAGAGAGATGTGCCCTTTGACATGAGCAGTTAGCAAAGGAAACCTGCGGTTGCTCCGGTTAGGAGAAGCTGGTAATGGAGTTTTTGCTTCTTTAAAAAGAAATCCTAAAGAACTATTCTCTGAACAAAGTAGGAATCACACAGCAGAAGCTTGGAGTTATGAGCAAAGAGACCTTCAGAAAATATTTGCTTCATAAAGTGGCTGTTACACAGACAGTTTTACAGATGAGAATTTATCTAAGAAAAGTTCAAATGTATTTGTAGGTTGCATAATAATTTGAAAATTGCTTAAAGATGCTACAACCCACCAGAAATTGTGAATCAGTCAAAAGGTAAACCAAAACAAAAAGACAAAACTATATTAATTTAA
>JANHGN010027168.1:0-37188 GCA_024605025.1 Megaceryle maxima
AAAACAAAAACAAACTACAATTCGGAAATTTACTTCCTGGGTTTTATCTTAGGTTTTGTTTGTTCATTTATTTGTTTTGGGGGTTTTGGCAGTCCTTCCTTTTTCATTCTCTCTTAGAGAATGGAAGCGTTGATTACTATATAATAGTATCTGCTAACAATCTGAGCTCTCAAAAAACAAGCAATCTCTAAATCCTTAAGAACTATCTCAGGGCTTTCTTCAAGACTTACCTACTTTTATTTCACTAAATGAGCCTTGGAACAGAACTTCTTTAGTGTGGAGAATAAATTAATTCACATAAGCCTATGTAGGACCTCCTGTTTTCCTGTGCTGACTACTAGGAGAGAGTAAATCCATATGTATTACTTTTTTCTCCTGTGAGCAGAGTTGTCATAACCCTGCAGCCACAGTACATAAACTCAAATTGCTGCATTTGCATCATGAGAAACTTGAGTTGCACCACTCAGGGCAGTAGTATAACCCTCCCAACACTTTTCCCATGATGCAAAATTACAAATAATTAAATGAGACTGTAAATTTTGAAGTCACAGGGATTAAAGATATCAAAGGCATCTGAAAGACAAAACATTAGCATCACAGACTTTAGCCTTGTCTCTAAAACAGTCAGTAAGACATTAGTTGACTGTTTCCCTGAGCTATCAAAGTTGTGTCTGGTACACTGTTTTTAATGATGCAGGTAGTTTCTACAGTGTAAGGAGACACAAAAATACCATCAGAAACTAGATGTGGCCACTGACATGGGCAGATGTAGCATTTGGCACTGACTACAGTAAGCAGTCTTCCAGGTTATCCAGTAGGTGAAAGACCAGTGTGAGGCTCCACTTGTACAAAACCATTTTAGAATCATAGAATCATTCTGGTTGGAAGAGACATTCAAGATCAAGTCCAAGTGGTAACCCAGAACTGTAAGGTGACTACCAAACCATGTCGCTCAGCACCACAGATACACATCTTTTAAATACCTGTGAAGACATTTTTCTTAATATCTAAACTAAATTTCTCCTGGTGCAACTTGAGGCTATTTTATCATATCCTATTTGGTTGCTACATAAGAGAACAAACCAATTGCCACCTCACTACAATCTCCTTTCAGGGAATTGTATAGGCCAATAAGGTCTCCCCTCAGCCTCCTTTACTTCAGGCTAAACAACCTGAGTTCCCTCAGCCATTCCTCATAAGAATTGTCCTCTGGACTCTTCACCAGATTCATTGCCCTTCTTTGGACACAATCCAGCACCTCGATGTCCTTCTTGTGGTGAGGGGCCCGAAACCAAATACAGTATTCAAGGTGTGGCCTCACCAGTGCCGTGTATCGATCTGCTGGAGGGTCAGGAGATGCTGCAGAGGAACCTGGACAGGCTGAGTCGATGGGCTCAGGCCAGTAATATGAGGTTTAACAAGACCAAGTGTGGAGTCCTACACTTTGGGCACAGTAACCCCCTGCAGCACTACAGAGTGGCAGATGAGTGGTTGGAGAGCAGCCTGGCAGAGAGGGACCTGGGAGTACTGATTGACAACCAGCTGAACATGAGTCAGCAGTGTGCCCAGGTGGCACAGAAGGCCAGTGGCATCTTGGCTTGTATCAGGAATAGTGTGGCCAGCAGATCTAGGGATGTAATTCTGCCCCTGTACTCAGCACTGTTGAGGCCTCACCTCAAGTACTGTGTGCAGTTATTAAGGCTATGGAGGTGCTGGATGGTGTCCAGAGAAGAGCAACAAGGCTGGTGAAGGGACAGGAGGGAAAGTCTTATGAGGGGAGGCTGAGGGAGCTGGGGTTGTTCAGGTTGGAGAATAGGAGACTCGTGGGGGACCTTATCACTCTCTACAGCTACCTGAAAGGAAGGTGCAGTCAGGTGGGCATCAGGCTCTTCTCCAGGCAACTCATGACAGGATGAGAGGGCATGGTCTGAAGCTGGCCAGGGGAGGTTTAGGTTGGATCTTAGGAAGCACTTCCTCACAGAAGGGGTGATCAGACACTGGAATGGAGTGCCCAGGGAGGTGGTGGAGTTGTCATCCCTGAAGGTGTTTAAGGAAAGACTGGATGTGACACTTAGTGACATGGTCTAGCTGATGTCATGGTGTTGGGTCATAGGCTGTATCTGATGATCTTGGAGATCTATTCCATCCTCAGAAATTCTGTGTGTGTGATTCTGTGTGTGAGTACAGGGGGGCAATCACTTCCTTAGTCCTGATGCTGGCCCATATTTAGGTGGCTGTTTAGATGTCCTTTTCCTCTGGGCAGCTTTCCAGACCCTCTTCCCCAAGCCTATAGCGTTGCATGGGATTGTTGTGACCCAGGTGGAGGACCCAACACTTGGCTTTGTTGAGCTTCATACCATTGGCCTTGGCCGATAGATCCAGCCTGTCCCGATCCCTCTGTAGAGCCTGTGTTTAGCTGTGTTGGGAACTGGGTCTCCTACATGGGTGCCTGAATTTGTTTTATAGCTCATTCAAAGCTGTCATTTCACTTGAAAGCCACTAAATGGTGGGCATGTAGGTGGTTATTATCTATTTCTCCTTTTATGGAGTTAGGAGGATACTTGGACACTTACTAAGGAAACACTGCCAATGTTTTAGGTATGCAGATTAAGTGCATTGGTCCAATCTTGACCTAGTTTCCTCCTTATCACTATTCCATTCACCATTGCATTTTCAGCTTTAATGGCATTTTATTACAAGTTCATAGGAGCCTTAATGTATTTTCCCTAAGTTTTCACTGTAATCTTCTGCAATAATATTTTTGTAATAATATTGAAAGAAAGAGAGCTAAGATGTAATACCAGTGCAAAACAAGAAACTATATTCCACTACACCCTCAAAGGAACTAATAGTTCCTTTTTGTTCTAAGGCTTGATTTCAGTGGAATGGGAAGATGGTAAATGGAAGACAAATAGATAAAAGTAAGTTATTGAAGGAAGATATAATAATGAAAAGTAGCTAAAAAGAGGAGGATGTAAATCACACTCCTTACAAAGCTGATGGGGAAAAACAGGATAGAGAAATAATTATAAAATAGATTAAATCTTTTATACAAATTTTAATTCCCTGCATATATCTGTGTAAGTGTCTACAGAATGGTCTAAATATTCTTGTTCCCTTTGGTAAATATTCACTCCTCCAAGGAAAGCCATGAAGCTTTCAGAACCCTTTAAACAAAGTTCATTATATCCCTAAACTTTTACTAACTTTTTCTTCCTCACTATCTTCATGGGATACTTTAAAAGGTATAGTCTGGATAGATGATGTTCCTGCAAGGCATTTCTGGACATCTCTGTGCTCTGAAGACACTATTCTTCAGCACTTTCTCAACAGTCTACATATTCCAAATATGCCTGGGGCAGAGGAGGGAGAAAGAGTATTTACTTGAACAGTACTGGAAGAGAGAAGGCTGAAAAAACAAAGCAGAAAGACGGTATTTTCCTCAAGAACACACCCATTTTTTCCTTGAGGAAATCATTCCCATATTAGTATGATTTGCAATGCTAACCATGCTGCTACACATCTTGCTAAGACAAATCATTACAAAAGGTATCCATCCCTAATATTCTTTATTTTTTTTATATTAGATGTGACAGTCACTGTATGGCTAGTTTTTTTATCCCAGGTGTACTTCTGTCTGTAGCAAGAAAGCTGCAGTTCAACTTGTGATAAATACAATCCATTATAATCAGTGGATTTTTAAATTTTCACTTTAGATGTGATTTATAAATATTGGATGTTATACATCATGGGTGGTAGAAACAATATAGAAAAGACAATTATTAGAGAGCTAATTAAAAATTCACACATCTGAGATAATGGAAAAACACTTCAAGATAACTATTTATCTACCCAAATTGATACCAGACACAATGAGAGTACAAGCAAGACAGATGGATGCTGATACTATGTTTCTAAAAGCATATACATTGCTAGCTGGTAAAATGGTAGATGTGTTTTGCTTATATCTCTCTTTCTAGTTGGGAAAAAACAACCCTCAGGTTCCAATATATAATGACACAAAATGCGACTTGTGCAAATGTAACATGTTGGTGCAATTGAGAAGACCTCACATATGTTGAGTTGACTACAACATGGCATCAGCCACTTGGGGCATTTGGTTAATGCATTTAATTTAGCACAGTAATTGCTGTATCAGACCAAACAAATTGCCAGGCTATTTCTTATTCTGTGTTTAAGACTAGTTATTTTCCTTTCTTTAACCATGTACTATTTACTACTTTTCTTTCATTCTTTGCTCTCTTATTGCTACTTAATTTTAAGGAAGTTTTCAATGACTTTAGTAGACTCTGCCACATTCAGATACAGGAAAGTGCTCCTGTCTGACTGTAGGGTTTCTTAGACTGATGAGATTGAATTGTGGTGTGAGTGATCCTGGAGCTTTCCTGCCTCTTAACTTGCGTATTTGTTAGAATCAAAATAGAAGATACTTACCGCATTAGCCAAGCAAAAAAAAAATGCTCCAAAGTAACAAAAATTTGTTTCATTAATATTTATCCCATTTAAACATTTGTCTGACGTATTTATGAACAGCTGAAAGTACTGAGTAATTCTGCAAGTGCTTCATAGGAAGGAGGAATATGTCATCACCTATTAGCTCTCTGGCTGTCTTGCATATAAACATTATAAAAAGCTATGAAAGTAAGCCACAGTATATTACGGTGGTGTGGTTTAAGGGTGAACAGACAGAGTAGGGGGTACAGGTGGTAACTTAGGATCCTGAGGAGTTAGAGGGCAGCTGCTATTCCCTCCCCTTCCCTGACAAACTCCATATAACAAAGAGACAGAAGTTCAGGGGACTTTTCCTTCCCAGGCTCTGGGAGCAGTGAGGGCATATCAGTAGGGCTGGACATTACTCCATGTGCCCCATGCAATCCATCACCATCCAAGAGAGGGTTTTGTATAGAGGTCTGTATCCTTCTTCCCTTAATACTCCTTTATTCTGTTTTGCTCCTTCTACTCATTAAATTTGTTATACTCTTAACTTGCAATCTTGGGTGAGGCATTTTTTTTCCTTTTTCCTTATTTCCCTTTTTATCCTCCCCTGGGAGGGAGCAGGAAAGGGGGCTAATCCTGCTCTGTGTTTCATGTGGGCTTACCCTGAGACTTAAATGGAGACATATGGGTTGAGCAAAGATGTAAAAATAGAAACTTCCTACTCTAGAGTTGACAACCTGAAGTATAAATAATACTAATACCTGAATTGAAATAACTGAAAATAATGTGACAAAAAGGATTATCATAGGAAGTTAATCTTATGTATACTTACTGGGTTTCACATATCTATGATGTCTGCAACAAGATCTGCTTGTTAAATGCAATGGATCCATGACTCCCATCTAACTTGACTACTGAGAAGCACTAAGGTGTATCCCACTCCAGCTGCAAAACTAATCCTATGTTTTCTGTAGGTTTCTCAGCACGGGGAGGTTTTAGAGAGTAGTTTTGGAGAAGGATAAGGAGATAGTACTGTGGATGATAATGGGTTTTGCTTCCATTTGCCAAGAAGTCCTTAGAAGAAAACACAAAAACAAAATCAAAGACATGACAGAAATTGACATCAAGAGCTAAGGCCAGAAATCAAGATCTCACCAGCAAATACAAATTCAGTGCAGAGAATTTGTGAAGGGCTTTGAAGATCAAGACAGTGGTTGATTCAAAGGAAAAATGGAAACTACTGAATTCATATATAATTTCCTTGACATAGTCAAAGTGAGAGTCTGTGGAAATTATCTGTACAGCAGAAGAGAGGATAGATACACAAGGTCAAAACTGTATTTCTGATGAAATGAAAAATGTCTGGATAAAAATTTTCATGGGGTGGAACAAAGAGAAGGAGCAACCTTACATACCTTAAAGATATTCCAGGAAAACATCCACAAGAGAAAGCCGTAGTCTAGATGGCAGAATGTAGACAGAGGCTCAGATGAAAAACAACAATTAATTATATCAGTGACAAGCAGGATGATGTCACAGAGGTAAAGAAAAAAAATGTGGATAGGTAAACAGTTAGAGTTTGGTTTTCACTCGGGGTAACCTTTAAAATGACTTGTAGGCATCCACAAAGGCATAGTGTAATAGTTGAGATTTTTCTGTTAGCAGAAAAGGAGAGAAATCTGAAGAAGAGCTCTGTCTGTGAGTCATCTGCAAAGAAACAGTAGTTGGCTTTGCATGTGTTAGTCAGAGATGCAATATAGGAGGAAAGGAGAATGAGGAAAAAATAGAGTGAATCTTATTAAGATATAATCAACAATAATACAGTAACAAAGGAAAGAGTCAGAGAGTTATCAAAAATATCACAGGAAAAAATAACTGGTGTTGACACCTCACAAGCCAGGGGATGACAGGATATTAAGAAGAGCACAGAATCATAGAATCACAGAATGCGTCAGGTTGAAGGGGACCTTAAAGACCATCTAGTTACAGCCTCTCTGCCATGGGCAGGGACACCTTCCACTAAATCAGGTTGCTCAAAGCCCCATCCAACCTGGCCAGGAACACTTCCAGGGAGGGGCCATCTATAACTTCCCTGGACAACCTCTTCCAGAGTCTTGCCACCCTCACAGTAAAGAATTTCTTACATCTAATCTAAGTCTACTCTTTTTCAGTTTAAAACAATTACTTCTCATTCTGTCACTACACTCCGTGATAGAGCCCCTCCCCATCTTTCCTGTAGGCTCCCTGTAAGTAGATACAGAATCATAAAATGTTTTGGGTTGGAAGGGACCTTAAAGACCATTGTCCTGGGTTCAGTTTGGGTTAACCTGCACAAAGAGGTACAGGTCCAAGCAGTTGCGGGGGGGGACACATCTGGGAGGGGCCATAGCCAGGATAAACAATCAAACTATACTGAATCATGTCCCATATATAAGGGAAGGGCTGACCTGGGGCAGGGATGCCTGTTTTCAACTTTCTTCAGTGTGTAGCTTCAGTGCAGTCAGAGCAGGGAAAGTGTTGTCTCAGGCACAGGTAAAGTCTATCGCTCACTTTATCATTTCATTTGTATTGTTATTTTCTTCTCTCTTTGTGTTGTTTTATTAAGCATTCCTTAACTCACAGGGTCTCACCTTTTTTCTTCTCTATTTTCTTTCCTTTCCCCCAGGAAGCAGCAGGGCAGGGTGGGCAGCTGCATGGTGTCTAGCTGCCAACATAGCTAAACCACAACCATCTAGTTCCAGCCCCCCTGCCATGGGCAGGGACAACTCCCATTAGACCAGGTTGCTCAAAGCCCCATCCAACCCGGTCTTGAACACTTCCAGGAAGGGGGCATCCACAACTTCTCTGGGCAACTTGACTTGCACTTGGCCTTGTTTAACCTCATGAGATTGTCACAGACCCACCTCTCAAGCCTGTCAGATCCCTCTTGATGGCATCCCTTCTCCCCAGCATGTCAACTGCACAACAGAGCTTGGTGTCATCAGCAAACTTGCTAAGGGTGCATAGCTGATTATGTCAAATACATCTGACAAGATTGAGAGAGTAGGGTACTGAGTATGAGATGTGGCTAAGAAGATGGCATTTGAAATTTGACAAGTAATTTCAGCTAAATGAAATTTTTTCATACTGGATTTGGGGAATTAAAATGGAGTAACAGCATACATGGGAGTAAAATGCAAAGTGGGGCAGTAACTGGGAAAGTAAATCAGGACAAGGGTGATTTGTTTTGAATAGGAGATATTAACACAAGGTTCACAAGAAGAATAAGAGAGAAGCCATCACTACTTTTGTTTTGTCAAAAGAAGACAGGAGGTTCTGTCCTTCTATACCCATCTGGACCCTTGCTACCAAATTTCTTTAGTAATAATCCCCATTTTGTTAGCCATGTTATTTTATCACACTAACAACATTGCAATGTGACATCCCAGAATTCCACTGTCAGATATCCAGACCTTTCATCACAGAGATCTAGAGAGGGCAGTTGGGTATGTTTGCCCACAGTTTGCCAGCTAGCAATCACTAATAGTTCAATATGTCCGTCTTTTGAGGGTTATATGAATACAACCTGTCCCTGTCCGCCTTCAAGCCAGCAGTGCCTATCCTGGTCAGCAAGCTTCTGGGTATCTAGCCACAGATGGTCTCTCTGGTAGCATGGCTACTGATTCTGATTTTTACTGATCAGCAGCAGACAAACCTCGCTGTGCACACAAGCTCAACAGCTGCTATTTCTTGAGCAGTTCATAATTCATGCTTTCTAACTTACTTTACCTATAACACACTAACAGATTTGCACTTAGCTTTTGTTGAAAGCAGAAGAGAGGGAAACAGTACTGATGGCACTGGAAACCATGAAAGGCAGACTTAAATTGTGTGAGAGGTAAGGCAGAAGAGTCATGCTGAGGTTAGGCCACAAGATGCTCAAAGACAATAAATTCTTAAATAGCCTCTTCTACATGATGAGGGCAAAAAAGGAAACAACAGTTCAAGACTGAGTCATTTGAACGGCCCTTTGGCAAACTGGAGAGTTGTACCAAAGCTAAGGGTTGCACAAAGAGCCATATCAAGCAAGATACAGCTAAAGCATTACATTGGTCACGAGTAAGTTAATGTCAGTGATAGTGCAGAGTAGACTATGAAGGAAGGAAGCAGAGGCTTTCAACATTAAGCTGGGATGTGGAGTGGACTGAGGGAGAGAGCAGAAGACATCAACATGTTATAAGAGTGGAAACTAGAGTCAAACATAGGGAAGGATATGAGGGAGGGAGCTTGGTGGTATAAATCTATTAATAATGTACATCCTTCAGCACTTTGAGATTTGGGCTTTGTATCCTACCAGTGCTAAAATGTAGTACTTTATATTATGACACTTTATGCTACTTACATACTCAGTTCTTCCTCCAGGATATCAAGAAAAAACATAATTTTCTGCTCTTCCACCATACACCAGCATGACTATAAACCCACTCCCTCTTTTTTTTCTTTAGGGTCTTTCCTTGTTTAAGCTTGTCTTGTTTTGGTTTTGCCTTTTGTTTTGTTTTGTTTTGCATAAGGATATTAGGTTTATTAAACTTCTCTGTTCCTGTGTTTGTTTCCATGTTACCTCTCTGATATTCTCTGCCCAGGTTTTATCTTCAATGCTCCTAGTAGTGCCTGTTCTGTCAACTAAGTCTGAATCTGTTCAAAATCAAGAGTGGACACCATGCTGATACCTGCTCAGTGCCCTTTTTGAAATTAACTGTGGGCCCAGTCAAACTCCTGGTGGATAGTCCACATCTTCCAAGCACTGTTACAGCTGGCACAAATTGGCACCCTTGTTTTCAGTCTTAGTAGGCAGGTCCAGCACCACATAGTGCAGTAAATTATTTTCCCACTCCTGAGTATGTTCTACCTTGGTAAAAGTTGAAGCGGAATGCAGAGGCAGGGAAGGTAAGTCCAAGTAATTGCTGGTTTTGATGTACCTTCTCTGTGAGTCAGATCACCAGAGTTTTTCAGATTTCATGACCTCCAAGGCAAATGTAACACAAAGCCTCTTACAGGATGTCCTTGAAAAACTATTTCTAGACCGTTTTTATAATTCTGCAATGACTGATAGTGGTCTGAATGCTAACACAATAACAGGTTGGCAGAAATATTACCTTAATTGTGGATGAGAAGTTATTCTGAAAAAAGAAAGAGGGAACTTGTCATCCCACGCTTCAGTGGGATTCTCAGACATATTCAGATTGAAGCCGACTGCTATGAATGTCAGATGGTGGGTCCCCCAGGCTCCCTGGCAACCTGCATGCAACTAAGAAAGAGACAACAGCTTGCTTCAAGTATCCTTCATAGAGATGACATAGTTAGATAAACCCAACAGGGAGTATAGCACGTGGAGGGAGCAGTCTGGTAAGAGGAAACCATTCCCTGTGGGACTGGCTCCATATTGCCACATGAAATGTTCAAAGCACTGCTAGCCAGGAAAGTTGAATTTATTGCTTAATGAGCAGAGGACCCGGAAAAGATCATTGACAACTGCCGTGTAAACACAGCCACTTAATAGGGTGTTACTGAGTGCCAAGAGGAAATTAAAAAAATCTGTCCTGAAAGCAGCACTTTCTACCATATAGAATATGATTAGAATAAATACAGAACACAGAAAACAGCTGTAGAGAACAGATGAGATACTAGATATGGTGGAAAAAAAGAGAAGAACTTAAATCTAGAGGGCACTTTTTTTAGACTGCCTTGAGCATAAGAGTCATGAAAAAGAAATGATGAAGGAAGACAAGTTAGCATAACAGCAGCAGAGTGACAGAGGTAACGCAAAATGACACTGTGACACATTATTAAGAAGCTCAGCAACACACTCAACCTCCATCATAATGTCATCAGGACAGATGGCAACAATTGGCAAAGACAAGGACAGCATGTCTGGAAAGCAATAAGAGCCTATAGAAGAAAAAAAATAATATGAGCAGCTATGGAAAACACAAGAGATTTTTTCTAGAGGTAAAACAACAATTTACCCTCCACCCTATATGTATTTGTCATAACTGCCTGATGGATATGACATCATTTCCCACTTTTTCAAAGCTTTGCAAAGTATCAGGACTTTCACAGAACTCATTATTTATTTTTGTTAGTACCTGTGAAGGCCTGCATCATGCTAGGCACTTAACTAAATCAGAATTAAAAAACAGTCCCTGCAAAATGAGCTTACAATCAAAATGTAGCATGAAACAAAACACTTGGGTGCAGATCCAATGAGGTATAATTAAAGAGGATTTTCTTCTAGGAATGTCAGCAAATGTCAGAGAGAAATGACAAGTGGAAAGTAAGGCTATGAAGAGTAAGGAAGTATGGTTATTTGTTCATAAATACTTCACTTGTAAAATTAATCAAAAAAAAAAAAAAAGAAGACAGGACAGCCATGGCATGAGTGAAGGACATGAATGTAAGAAATAATAAACATTAAATAGAAATTAGAAACTCTAGGAAAAAAAGATGTCAAATGTACAATTATACCTGCGGTATCTAAAAACACAGTAAACAAGAGAAACATCTGAGGCAGGGAAAGCACTAAGCAAACAAATTGTTGAGTGACAGAAGAAACATCAGTCCAATCAGACCTGATGTAAGCCATAAAGGACATATGAATCTTGTTCTTCCTGCACCAGCTGTGTGTGCCATGAAGTCCACTCAGTATTGCTCAGCAATATCACCAAAAATGGAGGCTCCACATATTGAGCTCCCACTGGAGAAGAAAGCTAATCTCCTCTGGCTAATTGAGCTCCTGGAAAAAAACTTAATAAAAATCTTCAGCCATCAGGGCAGTGTGTGCAATAGGTTTGAAGAAGGAAAACTTTCACTAGACAATAATTAGAATCATGTGGAATTTGGCAAGCCACCTTGTGGTTGGGAAGGGCTATCCACATTGTTTTTTCTTAGTAGTAATTCATACTGTTTATTTTATTTTTTGCACAGACACATTATGAACATGAGTTAAGGGAAATTTACAGAAAAAGTAGTGAGCAGCAGTACATAAAAAAGCAATGTGAGAAGCAGTATGTGGCACCAGGCCCTGCTGTTCAATTCCATGTGTGTTGGGTATTTGCTTGACCCTTCCCAGCTGTTGTGTACTTCCTGATCCCCCAGATGATATGAACCCCTTGCCTGATCAGCTTCCAGATGCTATACTGTTCCCAGTTCCTCCTGATCATAGTTTCCACACCGACTCAGTTCCAGCTGCCATAACTCTCATCCTTCCTCACCGAAGAGCTCCCTACCCAACAGTTCCCCCAAATGTCATAACCTGCCTGACCCTCCTCAGCTGTTGCAATCCTCCTGATCCCACACTGTAAAAGCTCTTTGATTTGTCCCCTTCCCAGCTGCTCTGCCCATTACCACTGAAGGCTGTGGTCCAGATCCTATCTCCTTGAAGTGTCCTACGAGTGCAAAAATTTATAAGTGTAGCTCACAGATTCCTTGGTGAAACAGTTTTCTTTACAGGATATCACTTTTCAGTCAGATATCATACAAACCTTCCTTCTGCAGTACCTTTGCAGTGGTAAAAACTGACTTCATATATATTCATCAACATTCGGAATGTTATATAAATATATATTGTAATGCATTCTATAATGCATAACACAATATCAATATTATATTATATATACAATATATAGTGATTGTAGTAAAAGATGATATAGAATAAACACATAAATGAAATATAATAATAATACTCACAATACAATGCAATCAATATATTTAGGATTTTTCTTTTATATATGACAAGTGAAAGGATAATGCACAGAAAACTGAAGCTCCCTTTACTTTAGAGTTGATGCCAAAACACAGGCTTAATTTAATAAATCCTTCTCAACTTGTGCACACTGTTATCTAGTGCCCATTGTAAAACCATTGTAAAGAAGCACTGGCATAAGGACAATCCAGATGTCCACAGAGTTTAACATTGGGGTTCTGATTTTTTTTGCACAGAGATGATTACAAGTCAAGGGGAAAAAAAAAAATAAAAATCAGAGGAGCAAGCTCATTATTTATATGATTTAGGTATGTCCTGAATATACATTAAAATGTACATACATCACAATTTGATACTATTTTGCATTAATCTTTTTCTTCAGAACTGCTAAAGAGCTCAACATTATTTATTATAGTTTTCTTTTAAAATGGTCAGTTATTTATTTAGAGGGAGAGAGAAAAAAAACCAAAACATGACAAAATCTATGACTCAGGTCACCACTCCTTTAACTGACATCATCTATATGAGTATTTGAAGAAATTATCTGTGATTTTATATTACTCTAAGTCACTCATACGCAAAATAAATGAAAAGTCAACATAATAAGGTCATCAGCTTTTCAGTAGTGGGGCCATTCCACCTTTATCCACAATTTGCCTGCTGTCCCACATACACTGTTAAAAGGCACATTCATAGAATCATTAAGGTTGGAAATTACCTTAAAAATCATCAAGTCCAACCTTCTACTAAACATTATCATGACCACTATACCATGTCCTGAAGTGCCACACCTTGACATTTTTTTAACACCTCCAGGGATGGTGATTTTGTGGGCATCCTCTTCCAATGCTTAACCACTCAGTAAAGAAATTTTTCCTAATATCCAACCTAAACCTCCCCTAGTGCAACTTAAGCCCATTTCCTCTCACTATCACTATCACTAGTTACCTGGGAGAAGAGACCAACACCCACCTCACTACAGCCTCCCTTCAGGTAGTTGTAGAAAGCAATAAGGTCTCCTCTCAGCCTCTTCTTCTCCAGACTAAACAATCCTAGGTCCCTCAGGCAGTCCTCATAAGACATTTTCTCCAGACCCTTTACCAGCTTTGATAGTTTTATTTGCCGTCCTACCATGTTTCCTCTCATTCCACATCCATTTTATGACCCTTGTTCGTATCGATTGGCTAAGTAAGCACTAGTACCAGCTCGGGCTGGTCCCCTGTGATGATTCACTGCAGTGTACAACCCAGCTGTGAATATCAGGAATACCTGTTTAGATAAAGGAATAGTGAATCAGTAAACAGTCTCACAAGCACATCTGTGCCATCATATAGACTACTTAGGTCAGAGATTTGGCTACATGGAGTCAACTGTGGAACTGATGCCTGACATCATCATCACTTTAAAAAGCTCTAGACATGAGGAACTTTTAGACTTGAAAAACTGATTTTCTATGATCTGAGGAAAATATAGAAACAACTTTTGGTCTTTTGAATTGGATTTTTGTCTGTCTCATATTTTGAAAAGAACAAATTTGCTAGTGACATTGCACAGCCATCTCTATAAGTTGTAAAGTACCATATATGTCTTCTTTTAAAGAGGACTATGTAATCCAGAAACCCTATAGTTCTTTCTGCCTTCATAACCCTCTCTGCATTGTGGGAACAAGTAGGAATAAGTTTACCTCAGAAGCGTCCCCTTTTATTTCAAAAAATCTCTCTTAATTTTACACATTTGCAAAACTGGGCTGTAAATCTCATGAAAGTTGTTTCTGAAATTCTTCCATTTCTGCTCAGTCATCAGCACAACAAAAGTATGAAATAAAATTCAAAACTGGAAAATAAAAATGACAGCAAAACATTTTAAGAAGTCAGACACACTTAAGGTTCCTTTGAAATTTACAAATCAAGTTGTTCCCTATACTTCTGTATTTGTAGCAAATGACAAAATAACTTGATCAAGGATTTTTGTGTTCAAGGTTTTTTTCACTAACATATTATCTAAAACAAATTAATTATATTCATGATATAACAAAGTGAAAGAGCTAATGAAGTGTTGATTTAAAAAGGCAACTATGGGGAAATGTGAAAAACAGCTATTTCTCTTTCAGTGAAAGAAATTTTCAGTCATTTTTTTATGTATGTCCAAATTCAAATACAGTGTTTTCTCCCTTATTTTCTAATAAGGACAAGGGTTAGCCATTAAACGGTTTAATCTAGTTTGTAGGCAGGGGAGCATTTAGCATCTTCATTGTATAAGGATACAATTTCCATCAGAAGTTCTTCTCAGTAGAAAAAGGCTGACAAGGACAGTGAAGAGCAGGCAAAAAGGTGAGGGTGGATACGGAAAGAGATGATATAGGTACTTGTCACAGATGATAGGTTAAATGACTGCCAAAGGCTTGGCAGATTCTATTAGCAGCAGTCCTGTGGATGGCATTTTTATAGATAAGGGATTCTGAGAAGAAGTGCAGTTCAAAAATTTAGAGCACATGTAGAAAAATGAACTTTAGCACAGGTGTCAAAAGTTAAGAAGCCTCCTATTCTCCATCAGAGTTTCTGTGTGTATCTTTCTGTGTGTAAAGGAGAAAAAGAGAGACCTCAAGTAAATCATATTTCTGTGCTTCAGTTTGCCAGTCATAAAAGAAAAACAATTGGGTAATTTGTCTTCCTTTCACAACATGTATTACTCCTGATGCACAAATATTTGCCATCACCTTTTTTAGTGCATTTGTTTTTACATAAAATGGAAAAAGTTTATTCATTTCATTAATAGAATATGCTTCTGTGGCATCAAGCACTCCATCAATTTTAATCTCAGTTCCTAGATTTGAGTTACTGCTGGATATTTATTTTCTGACAAAGTGAAACACCTTTCATTTCTGTCTTTTTCCATCCCCTATGTGTAGACAAGTTACATTGAGTCCCTTTGGGTCAGAAGAGACCAGAAAGCCAGGCTGATTTGTTAGGCCTCAAGGCTTGGCCTCAGGCACAAGTGTGTATAGACTGAGAGCTTCATTCTCATCCTCAGCACATCTGTAATCTCTGCTATTGTTAATGGAAGCGATGCACATACAATGAAAGGCCAGATATTATGTTGTTCCTCCATTAAAGAATACAAAAATACCATAAATACAGAGCAAAAACCAGATATAAAATCTCTATCTAGTGCATGTTTTGCAGAGTAACCTAGGATCTGACTTTTGAAATGAGAACTATGACATGTTCTTAGAAATACGCTTAATCTACACTAGCAATGACAGATTCTTCCAAAGCACTGAGTAGTGACAGTGGACTATTCAAAGTTAATCACAGAAGCCAAGTCTTGACATAGTAGGTGTGGCTTATGTTGACACAGTGAAGAAGTTTAGCACAAGACAGAGAAGGAAATACAGTTGTTTACATCTCAAGAAGAATCACTCTGAATTCAGGAATGTGGATACAGATCTCTTATACTCAAGGATACATTGCCTGCAAAGGAGATGTAGTCTCCAATTATGTATATCCAGGTGAGGCTACCTTAGGACAGCTAGTTTACCACCAAAGCAGGGATAGTAAGACAAACTACTACAGGTTACACAAAGTCACATTCAAAACCTGATCCACAATCCTTTAAAATGACTGGGTTTCCTTTTAACTTAAATCCCTGATGTCTCATGGTGTCCTATGGCATAAATACCCATATTCCATTCCTGTAAATTTTTATGAGTCCTAACTTCATGTTTGAAAAGTATTCACAAGAGTAATATCTGGAGTGTTTCTGGCTCTGTTCAAATCACACTTAACAGTTTGTTCTGCTTTACACTCTCCTCTACCTATTTTAAGGCAGCCCAGTTCCATATTCTCTCATTCAGTCATGCAAACAAGATGAGGAAGAATACAGGCAGACCAGCAATGCTGAGCACTGACTCTCAGATGCACACACTGTGAGTGAAATGGAACTGGGCTGGGCTGGAGGGTCCTGTTCCACAGCAAAACTTAGTTTATAGTAGATCTTCCTGGACTAAACTGGCCATTTCCAATTCACGAGCCTGCCAGATGACTGTATCAATATGGTGATATTGCCTTATCATAAGATGACTGGGACAGTGGCTGGCTCTGATGGTGAGTCACTAAAGATGGGACAAATGGGAGCTGATTAGGATGGCAGCCCCACTGAAGTGAGGATTGCAGGTTTGGATCAACAGCTATCAGCCAGCTGCCATATCACATCTGTATACTGCTAGTGATGAAAGCGGGGGAAGGAGGCCCATGTTTTGACTGAAAGATTAAATTTTCTAAAGAGTATATTTCCTTTGGAAATAAGATTCAGTGGTTTTACAAATTCTTGGATATCAAAATAATTAAAATTCATGATTTCACCGACAGGTTTCAAATAATTTAAGAGTACATGCAGAGACAATAAGGCAGACAGTAGTGCTATATTTGTATACAAATGACCCTAAACTTTGCAGATGCATGAGAGTTTCTTCAGTCTCTAACAAAGTACTGCAAAAGAGAAGTCCAGCATTTTCTAGCAACTAGTTCATAAAGATAGGTTGCAGCAGTTATTTCTTTGTCCCTTCAGGGTTCAAGAAGAAGGATGTTTACTGAGGAAGAGGGCAATTATATATGGTTTTAGAAAGTTGTTTATTATTATTGTTGTTGTTACTGCTGTTGTTATTATTATTATTTAGATTTTGCCCCCAAAGTAAAGCCCAAAGTGAACATTTGGATGATCAAGCCACATTTGGCCTACACTCCACCAGTTAGAAAAGCCTTCCTCCTTTGTATATTCAAAACAAGTTTCATGAGAAGTATCTCAGAAACATCTGCCTTCATTATAATTATATTTCTATTTCAGCTGCACCAAGCTATTTACAGATGAGCCTGTTCCTAAAGAGCTTTATAATTAAGCAAACAGAAATATCTTTTTATAGGATGCAGAACTAGGGGTGATAATCACACACAAAATACACAGCAACAGTTGCAAATAGAGTGTTTAATGCTAGTTATATAGTTAGTGATGTTCTCAATAAAGCCTGACATGTCTTTGTTCCTAAATGTAAGAAAATATGGTCTTTGCTACAGAGCTGTGTAAACTGCCTTTTTCATATACAAAAGGCCATATATTTCAGGGGGTATTGCTTGAAAGCCATCGTGAAAACAAGCCTTCATGTCTCAAGTGAAACATGATTGCCAAGCTCTTTGGTAGAAAAAGGAGCTGAGAGTGTATACATGAATTTCAGAAGTGTGACATCTTCCTTATATATTAGATGTGACCTCACACTTCAACTGATGGACACTAAAAGATAGAGAAGTAAATGAGCAAGTATTGACAAAAGGAAAAAAAGAAGACAATCTATTCTTTAGCAAAATTACCATCTACAAACTTGCTCTTTTGCAGTACTTTCTTAGAATTTTTACAACCAATTGTAGCCCAACAAGTGGATTTGTAGCTGAACTGCTATGATATACCATATGAAACCCAAGTGTGAGCAACATGCCAAAGAAAAAGACATAAAGATTAAATTAAACTATATATGACACCTCATTTTTTAAAAAACAAGGTTTTGTTTGTAGGAACTCTACAGTGGGTATTTTTTTTTCCTTCTTTACATTTAAATCAGCCAACATAGATGTCTGAAAGAAGACAGTGAAGAGCAGGGCCCTAGATATAACCTAAAAAAATGCTAAAAGAAGTGATGTGAGTAGAATAATACCTTTGTTAAAATGTTTGATAAAACATGTGGAATCACTTTAATATACTTCAGGTAAACTAAATAGTCTGATTTGATTTAGAAGTTGTTATTACTTTATGTTATTTTTGGACAGATTATATATATTCTGGTGAAATATACCTAGAATGATTTGAAAGGAAAATATATGGAAGATTTCAGTATTTGTCAATACCCTTCAATAAGAGTTCTTACAAGGGTTATTCATGTTTTCTACTTCAGGTTGACTTTTACACATTCAGCATGGGTGTTTTAGCTCCCTGGAGAACCTTTCCTTTGTCCTTTGACTATACAGAGTGCCTTTGGAGGCACAGCTACAAGTATGCAATGTAAATACTCTCCTTCATTTAACTGCACCACCTCTAAAGCAGTGTACTTCATTGTTAACCATGGATTTCAGAAAGCTTTAAGTAGTTCTTAAAATCATTCTAGACAAACAGTCTTAAACTCAATGATGGGATTACAAGTGTTCCCATACCTGATTTGTACTACTGTTTAACTTGAAAGGGTCTCCCAGTGAACACCCAAAAATTACTTCATTACATTCCTTGAAAACAAAGACTTGATGGCGGTTAAACACTGAGGAAGCTGAGATAGCGCTTTCTTTTCCCCTTCATACCAATCAGTATTTTATTCTCATTTCTCTGGGCTTCATCTGTATCCACCCATTGCCTCTTGCCTTGTATTTCAATTGCAGGCTCTTGGAGAAAGATATCTTCCTATTCTGTCTGTGCAGTGAAGCATAGTGTAGTTAAGAACTGTCACCCTTAGGTGCCACAACAATACAAACAGGGCAATATTTCTTCATCCACAGAACTGCATGGAGCAAGGGACACAAATAGAGAAATGTGTTATGCAAAACAAGAATATTGTTTCTATATTATGTTTTCATGTACTAAAAGCAACCATGTCCTTTCTGTATCAAATGCTTTCTGGTTTAAATTATGGGGGTAGAAAGAAATACCTCTCAGTGAAGATAGAAGAAGTATGTTGCCTACAATGTGGACAGTAAGATCTCAGAGAAAATAATGCCTTAAGGGATCACTGCTATTAAAAACATGATGAGACGGTATCTCAGATAAGACTGGGCAAGAACCACACAATCTCCTGATAACCAACATGATCAATGCCTGAAGCCTGGGTAAGTGTGACATTTAGTTAAAATGTGGGAATGTGTTGAATTTGGCAGCTCTGAAATCTCAAGTGTCACACACGGAAAACCAAAAGCATCATTGCTGTCTGTTCCAGGTTCATTCCAGTTGTAGCTTCCTAGAACCATTGTCCCTTCCAGACAGACCCCAAATGAACTGATATTTCTAAATTACAGCTGCATTTCATTAAGTTTTTAGTCCGCAGCTTGTGAGGCTAAGAACATGGTCCTAGGTTTTGTATGAAATTCCCAAATGGATAAAGTGTGGAAAAAGACATGTTAAAGGAGAAATTAAAATTGAACTTATTGATGGCTTCCAGCATCTCTCTCCCACCCCCATTATGAAGTTGGAAGCAATGTAAATGCAGAACATCTGATTCTTGAAGTCTTTACTCCCAAAGGTGCTGGTTCTGCACTAAGAACTCACTTTCTGGCTCTCTCCCAGCTTGCTATCAGCTCACATTATTGCACTGTTCCAGACCAAATCCAACTCCACAGAAGAATGTTAAATGCTAGAATGGGGGAATTGTAATGGAGCATCTTCCTATCAATTCCTTTTGATTGTGGCTGACAGATGAATTTACATAACTGCCAGTGAATGTCAAAGATGAATTTACATAACTGACAGTGAGCATCAATAACTGGTGACTACTGGATAGCCTTCCCAGCTGAACAAGTAATACATATATCTGTGTGCACACCAGGTAGGCTAAAGATTTCATCGTAACCACAAAGCTGCAAATGAAGATTTGTCGCTATTAAGCCTGAAATGCTGTTAGAGTTTGTGGGATATGCAAGTGTTGATACTGTAAGTTAGTGTTGTCCCAGGGCCAGTAACATGGCAGGAGGTTTGAGGTGTTGTCATATTCACACATGTCAAATCATCTGCTCCATGTTGTCCTTATGATGTGGTCAGAGCCTTATTATAGAACTCTTTGATGCAATTCAGTGCGGGCTGGATGAAAGAATAACTTGTAGTAGACAAATATAAAGCCTCTTAACTAGGGTTGTGATGTGTTCTGTGTGGGATATGTTTCATCAGCATATTCATAGCATGCGCCTCTGACAGATTCAAGTTTGATTCTCAAGGTGTGAAAGTGTCAAGCTATCATCAAGTCCCATTTTCCCATGCATCAAGTTTCTCATGTTTATCAGAAGAGGAAAACCATAAAGCTCATCAGAATGAGTATCTCTCACTATGACTGCAAAAAGATAAAGGACAAGAGTTGTAGCTGCCTGTATCAGCATTCTCCTCAGGCAGACTAGAGGTTTTCACTTCCTTCTTCATGCTAATGCAGCATTGCTCCCTATTTCTTGTTGTCAGTATCAGAAAGAAAGGGATCCAGTCTTCTCATCTCCCTTGAAATAACAGGAAAATCTTTATGACAGAAAAAAGGGAAAGAAGGAATTAGCTTGGACAATGCATGTTGTTAACAGTCTATCATCTGCATTATTAATGTGCTGTGTGTGGTCTCCAATATCTGAACTGTGGAAATAACAGCAATATTGAAAAATATTTTTTATCTCTAATTCATGGAATGTTGTGAAGACAGTTTTTAAACTATCCTTACCCAAGAAAATTGAGCTAATTAAGGCTTCAGCAGAAGACTTGGAGAAGGTGAGAAGTAGGGAGAGTCAGAATCTCAGAATGAAAGATAGCCAAGTCAAAATCACTCTTAAAACCAAATTTGGCTTATAAGCTGTCAAAACTATGTTGCCATTGGCTAAGAAAAAAATGAGTTATCAAAATATGTTGCGCTCTATCTAAGGAAATTTAATTTTAAAAAGCAAGAGAGAGGGAGGAAGAAAAGGGCAAAAAGACTGTCATCTTGAAAGGAAAAGATGAATTCAGAAGGGAAGCCCATTAGGCTTCTGTACTACCTTTAAATATAGATCCTGAAAAGGTCCAGCATTCAGGCCACAAAGTGAACAGTGATCTGTTGAGACACAGCTCAAGATGAGGGAGACTAAACAAATAAGAAAAGATCTTATCATGCATGTGTTCTACTATTGAACTGATGTTTTATTTACTTTCTGTAAGTGTCTTTACAGCATTTTACTTAAGAGCCTAATCAATTGCCTGGCTAGAATAAACTTTTATTCTCAAGTGTGTTTGATTTAATAGGCAAGTTCATGTAAAAATTAAAATTGGCTACATAGTAATAAATGACCACTGCGGGCAACATTCGGTTAAGCTGAAGCGGTCGCAGAATAGGTGAGTATGGTAGGAGGCAAGGCTAAATGTCTCTTCCCATCTGACATTTGGAGCTCCAGGTTTTTGAGCTTGACTATGCAGGGAGGCAACACATCCACTCCTGTACAATCCAGCTCCGTCACACTACCACCCCAGCTCCCTTTTCTGGCAGTACTATAGCATGAAAACAATCAATCCCTCACCATACCTCTATACCCCCAGCCCCTCCCTCTATACCATGGTCAGAAATCTGGAGAGATGTTTTGTTTTCCCCATGGCCAGACAGGCTCAGACTGTAGTAAACCCCACACATAAGCAACTTATAACGCCAGTGACATCAAGACTGAACAAGATGTAAACTTAGAAGAACAAGGCAGAAGTTGCAGCAAGCTGGACAAAACAGCTTTCCTGGACTGCATTAGCCAGTATCCTCTGTGAAAGAATTGATTAATAACAGCTGCATCTGTATTGTAGAAAATAAAATCCTATTTTATCTATACATATTTGTTTTAAAAGAGCAGAAGGCTATTCAAAGCCGAGTCAATAGTGGCATTACTGGAACTCATTTGGAATGGACAATGTTTGGCCTATTGTGTTAAATTCCTGAGGGTTTGCCTATTTTTGTATCAGATTACAGCTTTATTAGGTACAACTGTTTTTACATTGCATTTTTGTGATTAATGATGCTAAAAGGATTTTGGCATTTCAAATGTTGTACACAAACCTAATGGGCAAAATCTTCTGTAAACTTCTTCTAAGCTCTTGGCAAACTTTCCTCGGGAGCAAATATTAACTCCAGATAGTGTTTATTAGCTTTTATAAAATAATCACTGTAATAGTGGCATGTAATTGCTGGAGGTAAGAGAACATCCAGGCCAAGAACTAATCAAGTTTGAGCTCCTTAATAGAAACAGGTCAGGAACAATTTATTTCTTGACCAGTTTGTATTTAAAATAATATAATTTTCCTCTGATTTTGTGTCATATTCCAAGAGTGATTTCATGCACAACATGCCCTGAATAAACTGTGTTCTTAACTAGAGATGGGTCTGAACAGCAAAGTTCAGGACCCACTTTAACAAAGTATGAAGACATTTGGACTTGAAGCTCTAATTTGCACATTATGTGAAGCAGAAAAGCAAAATACTCAGATCTGAATCTGACCCCATTGCCTTTTTAACTTGCTATCCAAAGTTTGAATGCTCCTGTAGGCAGTTTTTTATCTGAGGGCATCATGTTAGCTTCAGACAAATGGGAAACAAATATTATTCTTTAAAAGAGGTCAGAGTCATTATGCCAGGCTCATTAAAATTTTAGTTGTAATCAGTTGCAGGTTACAGTTGATAAAAATTAAAAAAAAAAATTGCAGCAGAAGGAATATAACCATGACTTCTTGTATATGGGATCCTTCATTTAATAGGCATAAAAGTCTTTTGCAATTGTCCTCTCAAATGTCAGTGAAGCTTTCGTATTGAACCACCATGTGCCAGGTAATCCCTTGAGCAGAAACAGTTCTGAAACAGTCTTTCGAGAAGACACATGAAGAATGCTTAAAGCATGAACATAGACGTATCTATATGTCATGAATATAGACATATCTAAGACAATATCAAATGAAGAAAAAAAAGTGCCATCAAAAAAAAAAAGACTTAACCTGAGTTCAGTCCAGTATAAACACCACTATGTAGCCTTACAATTTGGGTTACTAAGTAAGGTAGACTTATGACTTAAGGTTGGTGTTACCTCAGGCACCGCTGATTCCCACTCTAAGTACAGTGAAGCTGTTGGTCATGAATTTTCTTTGAAGTTAAAGCCATAGTGTAGATTGCATATAGAGATGTGATCTCTCATGCATATCAAGCTGCATCAAGGCATCCAAGTAGTTTCAACACAGAAAGTGACTTCTACTAGTTAGCTCAACTGACACCTCTGCAAAATCAAACATGCCCAAGACCTTTCGTTAGTGCTGACGACAATAAACTTGGAGTGCTGTGTCCATTTTCAGCTCTCTTACCCTCCAAAGCAAGGTGGTTGCATCTAAAATGCTCTCTGGGTAAAGTCAACTCCCTATTCCTGTCTGAAAATTGTCTGAGAGAGTGCCAGATAGCTCAGGGTAATACTATGCCTGTGACCAGCATAACATTTTGACAGCATGGATAACTGAGTCTGGTACCTGGTTTTGCACTCTGAAGCTGTTTAATTTACAAGGAAACAAAGAGAGCTTCATGTATACTAGCTCACAGGGGCTTTTATGGTCTATTTGTTCTGGGAAACAAAGACATCCTTCTTAACAGGCCTGTCCTGGATTCTGCCATTTTTATGGTTGTAAAAAAAGTGAGAGACTTACCATGGAAGTTTTAAGGCAAGAGTCTCATCACCAACAGCATGAAGTGCTCTGCCTGGATAAACAAGAATCAGAAGCACAATACCCACACTGAGGAAATCCATCCATTATCTAGAGCTAGAGAATTTCCATTTCTATTCAAAAGAGCTGACAGAAGCTAGTCCACTCTCCTTTTATAATCTGTTGAACGTCAGCCATCAATCATATTCAGTACAATCATATTCTGAACAAAATCTTAGGGAATTGTACTTCAAATAAAATCATTAACTATAAGCCTTGAACTCCTTTTCTGAATCATAAGATTTGCCTTTAGATTTGTCCTGATCAAATCAAAGGTATTTCAATGCTAATATTTTCCTTACTCTAACCTTCTAGTGTATACTGTGAAATCACAATACTGTACAGAAGAACACTGTAAATGGATAATGACTCACAGTTGTGATGCATTACATCATGGAAAGCAGTATTTCCCAATTCTTGGTACTGGAGCTTCACTTAGAAAACTTGGTATTTCTGTGCCTCACAGGGCTCCCCAGCTCCACGGGTGTCAGAACCTTCTATTTATCAAAATAATTTCTGCTATCAGCTGTGGAAAAGATAGAATTAAAACTAAATATGTAAGCCTGTCCAGACCTGGACCTCATCCAGCTTCATGCAGACCCATGCAGGTGTCTCTGAACACTGATCTGCAGGACTCCAAGGAAATACAGCGCACAAAATCCCACGCTGACCCTGTCCAAAGCCAGCACATGCTGCAAATTGCTTGATTTGCATGGGCTGTATATCTAACAATTGCCCTGCAAGATACACCTCACTGGATAAAATTTATTGGTAATTTTTATAATCTTTTATATTGAATGGTCACTTTGGAGGACTAAACATAGGCACCTAGCTGCTATTCAAAAACATATTCAAGAACCTACCACTTACGTAGGAGGAGGAAAAGAGTAGAATAATTTCCAGGAGCTACTCTTCAGTCTGATTCATGAAAATATACTTCTCTGTCTTTTTACCTCAATTCAAAATGATAATATAAAACTCAGTGCAGTTTCCACAGATTGATTCAGAATCCATTGGTTCACATTTACAACTTAGGTCCCTCCCAGACAGAAGAACTGTGGAGTTACAAAACCAAGATGATTCCTGTGCTGAAAATGAAATACCAACTGGCATGAGATGAGCTAGTTTTGGTTGGGAGTTCTAGTGCAAGCAATTTTTTATAGAGACCCTATAGCTAAAATGAGGAAAGACAGCAAAACTCTCAAAGCTGTTAAGTGGCATTTACAAAAGTTCACAATAACTCAATTGTTTTCAGTGTTATGCAGAAAAATCTTTAATAGTCCTATGAAGAAACAAAAGGAGTTTTCTTACTTCTTTTCATAAATTGGGTAACCACAACTGTATCTTGAGTAAAGAAGATACAGTTTCTTAGAGAATTCTTAGAGATTCTTCAAGTAAGAATCTCCACGAAAGAAATGAAAAATAAAAGAGAAAAATAGCTCTTCCCTCTGCAGCTGGCCAGCAGAGTGAGCCAGCCATTTGGGTAATCAGGAGCACAGGAGATGGCAGCACATGACAGAGATCCCAAGTTCTCTCTTTGACATATATATCATCATTCAAAGTAAAAAGTTCATATTCATACCAGATTATGGCCCTAGTGAGAATGAATGTCATAGATTTTTATTGCTATGCAATTTTATATTATGTATATAAAAATTCACTGCTCACTGCACAGCTGAGTAAAGCTAAAATTCTTCCCTAGAAAATCCATGTAATCTTGTGTTTGACAGGACATGACAAATATCATTCATGAATAAAAAAGGGGAGAAATGCAGATAAAGGGCAAAGGAGACAATGATAAGATGAGGTGCTAACTTGAGCAGACATTCATCAAAAATTATAGGTTTGATCTATTTCCAGTCACATATTGTAGACTTCTGGAAAAAGTAGCATTTAGAATGAAAATATACGTCTCAGGAGTAACCATGGCTTTCTGTCTGGAACAGCCTGCACAGAAGGCAGCACAAAGATATAACCCAGAAATACATGTAGGATAAGACAAAGTTTGTTTCACATTGAAAGACATGATCCGTGGGGAATTTGAAGGCCTTTCAGTCTGGGACCATTGCTGACACCATTTTAGGGGATCCTAGAAAAGAAATATACCTGCTGGCATATGTACCTCTGCATCTTCACCACTGGCAGTAAATTATGGGAAGGAAAAACAACTAACTTGATTTGTGTCCAGCAGGTCAAGGGAGGTTATTCTGCCCCTCTGCTCTCATGGGACCCCACCTGAAGTACTGCATCCAGCTCTGGAGCCCCCAGCACAAGAAAGGCATGAACCTATTGGAGCATTTCTAGAGGAGGGCCACAAAGATGATCAGAGGGTTGGAACACCTCTCCTGTGTGGACACGCTGAGAGACTTGGAGTTTTTCATCCTGAAGAAGAGAAGGCTCTGGGGAGACCTCATTACAGCCTTCCAGTATCTGAAGGGGGCCTACAAGAAAGCTGAGGAGGGACATGTAGCTTACAAGGACAGGTAGCAATAGGAAGAGAGGCAATAGTTTTGAAGTAGAGAAGGATAGATTTCATTTAAAAATTAGGAGGAAATTCTTCACTCTGAGGGTGGTGAGACACTGCAACAGGTTGCCCAGGGAAGTTGTGGATACTCCATCACCAGATGCGTTCAGGACCAGGTTTGATGGGGCTTTGAGCAACCCGGTCTAGTGGAAGGTGTCCCTGCCCATGGCAGTTACGTTGGAACTAGATGATCTTTAAAATCCTTTTCAGCCCAAACCATTCTATGGTTCAATGATTCTCTGATTTTCAGGCCTTAAGGAATGTCATCTGGACTTGCTGAGGCAGAGTAAGAGGCTTGAGTATGATGTCCAGAGTATTACACTAAGCAGGTTTTCACACTAAGGTTCATGCACACATGCGCACACATGAAAGCCACACTTCTGGCATTGCGCCAGTTCACTTTTACCAGTCAGGCAGCACTTTCACATGTCACTTTTGCAGTGATAGTGTCAGATATTTCAGACATACAGTGAACCACAGCATGAAAGTCTAGCAATAATTTTATGATCACTCATGCAGAAGCATATTGTTATGTCAGTGTGACATTTACTCCAGCAAGTAAATACTGTTTACATCTTTTTCTAAATGTGTATTATCAACATAGCACTGAACATTTTACTGATGATTAAGAATCAAAGTCCATGCCACAAAAGGTTCATAATCTAATGAAAAAAAGCACAGGGTCAAGACAGAATGTGTGATGTAAGAAGTAAGACAGTAGGGAAAAAAATTTAGCATGCAGCTTTTCAGGTTCGTAATTTTTTAGAGAATGACAAAAATCAAGATTTCCTAAAAACAAAACAAAACAAAACCAAAAGCAATGAGAGTGAAAAATCCTACCTATTAAAGCCACAATAAGAAAGCATTTTGGAATCTTCCATGTTTCTCAGTTATGTTCTTTTGGGGTCTATTTTCATCCACTTTTTTTCAGAGCTTTCAGCCTGTGACTGAACTGAAACCAGCCAATCTCTCTTTCTGGTTCATGTATATTAGCTCAGTGCTGTTAGGTTTGTTTCTCCAAAACAGCAGGGTGCTGGGATTTTTTAAAGGTTTCCACAGAAATTAAGAGGAGAGGGATATAATACCTTCAACTCAAATTTATTTCTTTTAATTCATTTTATATGCACTTGGGGCCTAAATAACTCAAGAGTAATTACTGAAAAGTAGCCTATTGTGTGACTTGCACCCCTTTGTGAGCAACTATTGCCTTAACTCCAGATGCAGAGTATTTTGTAACATGACTACGTTCCATATTCCCTTTGTGGAGCATACAGACAGGCAGTGGATCCATTTTTCACTTGCATGCCAGAATAGCTAACCATATGTGTACCGTTCTGCATGTAGATGAAGGCCAGCAATCAATTACTACTATTAGAAGTTAGTTACAAATCAGGAGACAGACAGAACACCTCACAACTGTCTCTCTAAATAATGGTGCTCCCTAAGCCTACCCCTATAACAGATTAAAGTTACTCCTGATAACACAATGTAGCCATTAATATTTTGACTAATATGTGCCAATCTCTGGAGATGTGGTCTTGAATAACAATGGCAATGACAAGGAAGAAATTTTAAGCATTTATTCAAGTTGCTGGTCTCTGTCCAAATTGTTACCACTCATAGTGTGGCTTGACAACTTTAATAGACAGATTTGTTGGAACAGAGTTTACTTTGTGTGGGGCAAACAAGGCATCTCACACATAAAAAAATCTGTCAGCTGCACAATATATGGTCATATTGTTATTGCAGGTCTCCAGGGCCAGTGTGAAATCCAAATGAATGTTTAAGTGTTATCAGAATGAAAGGACAGAAATGAGGAAAACCTGGAACCAGCTAGCCACATTTCACTAAGCTAGATAACTACATCTTTCCTCTCCTCATTTTTCCTCTCCATTACAAGCATCTGGGAAAAAAATGAATAAGGTGTGTGGGGAGAGGAGTCATGTCTGAAACTTTTTTGTTTGCTTCAATAAGCTGGAAATCTGAGTATCTCTAACAGCTGAGGTTTTTTCCTCCTAAGTCCAAAGAAAGGGGACTGGGTTTTTTCCTCATTAGCATTTTTCATACAGACTGACACTTAGAAGTTTTTTTTTAACAGAAAACATTTGTTAATAAATTAGATTTTAAACAAAAGCATTAAACCAGTACTATTCTTGGGATATTTTATGTTTAGATTTTGCTTGTATTCATTAAGAAAATATAATTCTACATCTACATTGCATTGTGTAATGTAGATGGACACAGATCTGTCTGAACACACACATACACTGTAATGTAGTTCTGGAATTATGTTTTCTTAAGGAATACATTCATATATATACAAAAAAAAAATCAGTATTACACAAATTATCAATCAAAAAATAGCAAATCATAGAATTAGCATGTGTCCATGACACATATCCCCCTTTGGGAACATCCCCCTTTGGGAATATACATCATGAGGTGGCACAAGGTGGTATAACTACACCATCTCATATTTTTGCAAGAGGACCTTGACTCTTCTCATTCTCCTTGCCTTCTTCACTGTCTATGTGATGGCATGAAATTATGTGCTAACTATAGGATTATTAATTTCCTTCTGGGTGTTATGTCCAGCTTGTCACCACAGTAGCTGAATTATTCCCAAACATGACTTAATATATCTGCCTGACACCTCTGGGAGATTAGCTGATACTATTGTTACTAACATTAAAAATAATAATATAATTTACAAGTTAGGAATAAATGAGAGATTAATGCTAAAATGTTCCATTTAGAAGAGTATGCCAACTGGAGATCCTAGTTTGACATATCTAGAACCAGATGTCTCAGAATCATTGCTATTTTAGAGATCTTAATCTATTCAAACACAGCAACAATTAGTATTAGTTGTATCTGTTAGTAGTCAGCATTCCTGTAAATCTGTAAAAGTATCTTCTGTTATCTCCTTATAAAAATGTAAGGCACAGTTAGTGGCCAAAAGTAAAACTCTAGGTTTAAATAATGTTTACTTAGTCACAAAAGAACTCTATAGAGAATTGTAATCAGAAGGTAATATTGTGTGGCATTGCACCTCTTGAGACAGAAAGCTGTTTATCTTTCCTGCAACTCTCAAGCTTTTTGTCCACACACACTTACAAGACAAGGTCCTTCAGAGAATTTCCTTTAACAAGCATCCTTCAAGCAAGTGTGTACCCTGTCTAATGCACTAAATAAAACAGTGATTCTGAAGAAAAAATAATAATAATAAACCAAACAACCAAACAACCAAACAAAAGCTTATATACTTGTTTAAATAAAGGGCAGAGGTGACAGTGCCTTAAACTGAAAGGTACAAATACTCTGTAATTAAACATGGTCCATCATAACATTCAATTTAGGAAAAAAATCTGCTACAGAGACATGTTTCAATTGTCAACATATTTCCTATAATATTCTGAAATTGGTCTACTTTTGAACACCAAAACCAAACTTTCTATTTGAAAATTTGCAACTTTGTAAGAGACAGGCAATTTGTTTCTAGTCAGATGTGTTAAAGTTTGTCATCATGAACGTATGGAATGAGACATTCCAATTACAGTCACATAAAGATATTAGCTTCCATTTCAGACCTTCTATTAATGATGCTAAAATTCTTCCTCTCCCTCCCATGTCCCACAGATTACAACCAATGATGCTATCATATGAAACTAATCTGGTTAGTGATGTGTCTTTGGCAAATCCACAGTACCAACTTTATTCGTTCAGCCAAATGGGTAACGAAGCATTACAGTAAATAATTATTTTCTATGTAAATGTTATACATATTTTACAAGGGCATTTCAGAGCAAAGGAATATGTAGTTTGAGCAAGACTAAGCTAGGATCAAACTTTTGGAGGAAAATGTCCCAACTCTCTCATAGAATCATAGAACCATAGAATCATTTAGGTGGAAAAAGACCTTTAAGTTCATCTAGTCCAACTGTAAACCTAACACTGCCGAGTCCACCGCTAAACCCTAAGCATCACCACTCCCATTCTGTCCAACCATTCAACCCTGGGTGGTTCTTGCAATCTTCTTCAACCCGCAGTTCCTACAACAGGGCGAGCCAATGCCTGAAATGGAATCAGGGCTCTAGTTAGATCCCCAGCTACTCTTCTAGGGAAAAGAAAGGTAGTTGGACATGCTTGTCATTTCCTATGAGCTGAATTTGGTATCCATTTAGAGAAAAGACATAAATCTCTTGCTGATGTGTGTAGACCAAGTTCACTTAGAGTGAATATGTCTACATTACATTGTTCAGTTTAAGAAGAAAGGTCATCAGTGTCTCACTGTGATACTGATGTTTCCTGTTTCTAAGCACTACTGTCTTAGGGCTTTATAGGTCAGCTTCCTAGTGAATAAGAATCAAAAAGTCACAGGCAGTCTGGGAATATTCTGTCTTACATATTTACCTCCATACATGTATCAACAATGAAAGAGTAGAGGATGAATTGAATGCAGGTACTGTATACCTCTTCTTTTAGAGTTCTTTGTCCAACACCAAAGCCTGGTTGACAGCAAGCAACTTTGTCTGAAAACTTTAGGGCATCAGAGCAACATAAAGTATGTGCCTTTTATTGCTCCTATAAGTCCCTCTAATAAAGCATTATGCTTTATGGATTTCTTCCCAAGACTGAACATTTGCTCAAACATAGAAAAACAACTGATAGACTATGTATAATAGCACCATCTAGTGATTTCCTGAAAGAACCATGTGCTGTGCCAGGACTGGTATTATAAAATAAAAATTATTTGAGACAGAAGCACTTTAAAATACTGAAACAGCGATGCTATTCTATATAATCTATTCTACATCTTAAATTATTTGTAAATTGTTTAAAAAAAAATATTCTTAGAATAGTATGTTCTTTCAGTGATTCATGAACAAGCTCACAGGAGATACAGAAATTCTTGGAACAGAATTGAAAGTACTAGAAACAAGGTTTTTGTGTTGCTAAGAAATTCACCAATGCTTAACCTTTTAAAGAGCAGATGATGTTTTTTAATCGCTTACTCGAAAATGTACCATTATTCCTTAAATTAATCCCTTGCAGAAAAAAGACTGATTTCACTGAAAAAAATATGTTTTAAGAGAAATTTGACCTGCATCCAATTGAAGAAGTATTTGCAATGCCTTGTATTCCTTGAATGTAAAAAAATTGTAGGATTGTACACAACACAAAGTTCCCAGGTTGGCAAATATTGCTAGGATTAAACTTTCCCCTTTCAAAAAATACACATTTTTTGAGTATGACACAGCCCCAAGTATTGAAATATCTTAGATATTCCTTGAGCACCTTTTTTTTATTGTCTGTACAAGGCGCTTTTATTCAATACAGGACTAAATTTGAATGTGTCCTTATGGACATAAATACTTCAGATGCACCAAAACTTTAACATATGTAGAACACACAGAATTTAAGTTTCAAAAGAAAGGTTTGCATCAATGAACACAAAGTGTAGATAGGCTCTAAGTCCTAAACTTCTCTTGTTGAAGCCAATGGAAAACCTTCATTAACAAAACTAAGTTTAAAAAATACACATATGTATATGTGTGTATACATATCCCTACATATGCATATATATATTTATTTCCACATGCATATATATAGAAGTATATATTGACCTTAAAGGAAATCAGGGCCTCTAAAAATGCTGTGATGGTGATTGTACAATGGGCTCCCTTGCTTCTCCAGAGTTATTCATATGTTACAATGTGCTAAAAAGCATAATAAATAATTAATATTACCCTTTTAAAAAATGGAGATGCCTAAATCCTGCTTCTTCTTGACAGCATTTCTAAGCCTTAGCAGAGACAAATCAATCTGCAGCAGTGGCAGGCAGCTATTTAAGGCCAGTGGATGGGGCCAGAGCCATGGTCAGTGCAGGACTGGAGCTGTCACATCCCCAGTCACTGCATTACTGTGCTCAGGAGTCAGCAAGACTGTCATTAGTTTGACTTTTGTCTCTTTGTCTCTGCAATCTCACTGTACATAGATTTCAATTATTCCCCCTACATTTGTGTTTTATTTTAAATGCTTGAGGTTTGGGGTTTTTTAACTTAAAGTTTTGAATCGAAAGGTTTACTGGAAGTGCCTTGAGGTAAGTGGTAAGAGCCAGAACCTGAGCTGGATGAATGGTGATTTAAAGTAGATATAATGATTTTTCTTCCCTAACTGGATAACCTCCCTTTAATAAGACCTAAGACATAGTTACATCATGCCATCAAGACAGGACAAAGTTGCCTGAACTAATATTGCTCTAAGCTGAAATTTCCTTCAGTGGAGCACAGCCCTATGAAGGGATCTGTGCTTCATCTGTAAGAATAAAACCAAAATCTGTATGACAATATTTTGCATACCTGCTAATCACAGACCAACACAGCACTGACTTTGCTGCACCACATGCAATTATAAAGCTTTCCTGAACTCTGGTGCTTCAACCCAACATGCATCATGGTCTGCCTGGGAGTGTGAGCTCATTCTACTCTACAGTGAAATCTTCTTCACTCAGATATCACCCAGTTGTTTTCTTTTCTTTGTAAAAAGGAAAATCATCACTATTGCAATTTCCATTTCTGCTGTGACACCTACAGGAGCAGATTTAGCCTGACTGCTGGCAAGTGGTGGCTGTATGATGCCAGTGTTGCTCTTCACTGTACAACTGAGCACCACAAGGACAGGCTGTGATCCCAGGGCAGTGACTGCTCATGCTGGAGTACCCATGGGGGGCTATAAGAGCTATGTGGGCAATAAGATCATTAAAAGATCTAAAAGACAGTTGTTTTCCTCTGTGACCATACAACTCAGCACTTGGAACACTGGAGACAAGTGTGAGCTGTATGGAAAGAAATGGGGGCTCCTGCCCTATGCAGACACATGGCTTTTTATTTTCATCCTTAATGTAACTCACCTTCCCTTACTTCCCTTGGGAAGTAACATTAATATATGTTAATCTATGACACAGACTGCATCAACTGCATTTTAGTGCTCTAGAGTATACAAAAATCTTAAATGTGGATCTGCATTTTTCTACTATTTTTTTCTTTCACTCACAGTCTGTTGTCATCTACGCTTTGTTTTCACAACTCATTTTCACCTTCCCACATGAAGGGTATCTCTGGCAGGGGACATTTATATTGTAAGTAACCGAAACATTTCAGTTTGTGCTTACAACACTGAAACTGGCAGTAGCCTTAGAGTGATGAGGAAATGTGTGCCCCTGCATGGCCTTGAAAATACAATGTATTATACACAGGACTTATGGTCCCTTAAACTCCCCACATACGCACTCTTGCCATTTGCCCATAAAACTAAAGCTACTATTTTCTTCCTCGGAACAAACCTGAAATGCAAATGAAGGGCTGAAGAGAGCTGAGCTCTGTTTGCACGTGATTAAATGGTGGCTTCGAGGAAGAAAAGTGCCATATTTTAATATAGGAAAGAAACAACAAAGTCACCTGAGTCTTGACACCGGTTTTGATCAAGAAACCAGCTTTAACACTATTTTGGCACTATTTTGCATGTTATTGCATGTTGAAAAAAAAAAAAAAAAACAAAAAAAAAAAAAAACAAAAAAAAAAAAAAAAAAAAAAAAAAAAAAAAAAAAAAAAAAAAAAAACAAAAAAAAAAACCAAAAAAACCACAACACCACCACCACGTAAAAAGGGTTTTGCACGTGAATTGAACTTAATAGGTTTGACATGGACTAACCTTAAAGAATCCAATCCACTCAAATCCCTTTGAAGGCTGCAGCTGAATTTCATGCAAATCTTAGAGAAGTAGCCAGGCTGTTGGAATATCAAGATGATGCGTCCCTTTCTTCTGCAGATCTAAAACCAGGCAAACTAATGACACAACACCCTCCCACAATTTTAAGGACTCCTGTTAAGATGACCCTGGTTTTATTTTCTGGCCCAGGAAAGTCTGACATTTAAAATTTGAGAGCAAACCAGAAGCTGATATCAGAAAACACATCAAAATATGAAGCCATGTTTTTACACACAACATTGGACTAAGGTTTCACACAAACAAACAAACCAACCCAAAAAAAAAACACCAACCAACCCTGACATAATGCCACTATATTCAAATGTTAGAATTATGCAAATTAGTTTCCTATGCTCAAATCTAGCACTAACAGATTTTATCTTTTCTAAAAATAATTCAATTTTAGCAACAAATAAACCACCATAGTCTAAACTTTCTGGTGATCATTTTGAAATTCAAGCAAACAACTTTAAGACAAACCTATTTGTTTTTTTCAAGGCCACTGTAACAATATGAAATTCTCTTTTGCTCACCCCCATTAAAAATACCTAAAAAGATTTGAGTGTTCTATATACATATATGTAGACAGAAAAGCATATGTATATTTGCCTGTGTAACAATATATATACTGACAAATGGAAAATTATTTGTTTGATGACTGGATTTAATCTTCACCTGATAAACATGAGAGAAAAACACAAGAAAAAGCAGCTGTCCTCTCAGAATAAAGTACAGATCTAAAAAGTGTAACTAACTATAACCAAATCAAAACCACACAGTGCGTATAAAGCACCGACTATGCAAAGCACTTATAAATTCTTGGTTAACAAAGGGCACAAAAAGCCCTTAAAGGAAATATTTTATTTCTGCTAAATTAATACCTAAAAGCATTACATTTCATCAGCTTCACTTAGGTTTGAAGTCCCCAAAGATTCTCCTCCTGAAACTGGCTATATTTTATGTGCAAACCAGGCTGAGAGCTATCTAAATCTAGATAAAACTCATTGGCTTGTAATCTTCACAATGATCTATACATCTAAATCTATATGCAAATCAAATGCTCTCATGCATTAACACATTCCAAAGCATCTAGGAGTAAGAGAGTGCTTTCTCCCTCTCGCAACCCCCCCTCCTTTGCTCCTCTCCCCCTCTCTTTATTTACACTAGCTACCTAAATAATTCACACTGCCTTCTTTTCAGCCTGAATGTTCTTCTGTTGAAGCCTGCAATGAGCTATTGCAGTAACCAGATGGACACATGAATGCAGCAGGTGGGACAGATGGCAGACCGCCCTGTCTGACGCTGGCTGCCTCAGCTTGGACTGCCTTTTCCTTCCAGGTACATTATCATCAGCATAGCAGAAACGAGTATGCAGAGGGGGAAAAAAAACCAAACCCTTTACGGACAATAGTATATGAATTAGTTAAATAAGTGACCAAATGCTTTTTTTGCTTTTTAAATACAATTTACTTACAGTGTATAAGAAGCATTTCCCCTCTTTCCTTCAAGGAGAAAAGTCCACCTCTATTCTCCAGCAAGTCTCCCAAGTGGTGTGCATAAAACAAAATATGCCTGAAATCCTCTAATATCTTAAAACTCATGATTTCACAAACATTTTTGATTCAGCTTCACTATCCAAATACCTCTACCCTTTCACAGGTAACTGTTCTAATTTTTTTAGATAAATCTAGGTAGTTTCTGATACGTGATCAGTTTTTAGATGAAGTCTTAACAGCTCTTACACATACAGTGAAAAGCTGGAGTTTCCACCTGTGTAGCATGTTTCTTGACTGAATTTCTTCTGCTTCTCATTTCAGTAGATACATAAAACTCTTAGTTAATTACAAAAGATTTGATACTTCTAGAGAAAATGCAAACAAAAGGTGAGGCAGTAAGTCTCTCTTTGACTGCAAAAATTAACATTGTAGTATGTTGCTTTCATCACTGGAATGCTGAGCAAAACACAGTGAAAATGACAGAAAAAAAAAAACTATAATATGTGTTTTGGGCAAGAGCACTTGAAACTGATGGAAAAAAAAAAAAAAATCTGGTGACACATCTGGCAGATTTTGACTGGCATCAGCATCACTGTACCACAGAAGTTACTCTTTTTCTACAAAACACGCTGCTATCCAAATGAGCAAAAGTGGTCAACTTCAAACAGCAGCAGGCAACTGATCCAGTGTATTAATTTAAATCACTATTTCAAGGACAGTTTTTAAAAATCATCTTGAAAATAAGGTATTAAATCTAAGCAACCTCTTCTCCTACCCCTTGTGCTATGGCAATGACAGCAGCCTGTGTTGCTCCCTGGTCTGTCTGTCTCCCTTTCACAGTGATTTTCACTTTGCCTCATTTTCATTACATGAGCCTCCTCTGAACTGACACACAGGAAACCACCCACGTCTCCTTCAAATGCCAGGTACATTTCCCTTGATCTACAATAAAAATCTATACTTCCTTGTTAGCCTGATGTTAATACCTGTATTTTAAATTAAAAAGAATAAAATAAAAATAAAAACCTCACACACATTTTATGGAACTATGTATGCATATGTACAGAGTATGGTTACATGTGCCATATTAAAAAGAAAAATTATATTGTGCCCTTTTCTGCAGTTTTCATTAATTGCTTGTATTTTTAATCATCAAAGCTCTTGAATAGGAACTACCTATACTTTTACACACTGTACACCACAGTAATGTAACAGGGGCCTTTATATACTACCGTAACAGAAATACTAAATAATTATGGGATAAATCATATGGAATTGATTGGCAATTTAATCAGAGTAAGCAACTACACAATGTTGAAGGTAAAAGAAAAAGTGAAAGTCGAGATGTGTTCTGTGTTAGATTCTGCTCCCTCTGAGGTTACTGGTATAACTGGGGAAAATAAACTGACTGTAAATAAACCTGTATGGGTAAACAAAGACTGGTCCAAACTGGCAACTAAAGCTTGAAACAAACAGGAACATACCTCTTCAGAAATTTAAACACACTCAATAGGGACTCAAATAATAATAAACATAATAATGTAGCATCTAGTTTCATCTGGCCCAGGAAGAAGACAAAGCAGTATTATCAAAAAGTTTATTCTTGTTTATTTCTGACCTGGCAGAAGCCAGAATTACAGAAAGCTTCAAGGGACAGACGTATTTCGCAAATGGTACATAAGGCTGTCTCGTCTGTCTGGATTGCTCAAAAGAAAAATGGGGCATATGTAGAGGAG
>JANHGN010027168.1:41727-85960 GCA_024605025.1 Megaceryle maxima
AAATAAAAGTAAAATTTTTTTAAAAAAATCTATAGTAAATGTATCATAAATATACAGAATTAATTTAGAGTTAAATGTAGAGCTGAAGGAAGTACTCCCAGCAAACAACTAATCTATGTAAATTCATCTTTAACTTCTCTTTCTAAACTGCTGCTGAGCTTCATGCATTGTGGGGATTGCCCACAAAATATGTTTGTCTCCAAATGCTGTAAAGAGATCTGTGTGACAGGGAGTTCTCATGACTGACCTTGAGAACAACAGCACAGAGGTCAAAGCAAAGGTCCATCTAGCATAGTGTCTTTAAATAGCAACATAGAGTAGACAGTTAAAGAAAGTGTAAGTGCTAGGAAAACAATATAATATTTTGTCTACTAGATTATTCTAGCTTCTAGTGCTGCTTAGATAAGTGACTTCATTAGCCAGATGTCATAGCTCTGTGGTTAGTACTGCTTGATTGATTTTTCTGCTTGTGATTTTAACTGGTCACTACATTTGTGGTTCAGACCGTGGGCTCATTTAATTTCCTTCTCTCATTAGCATTTCCATGCTTTCTACCATTCAGGCCACTACACTTGAAGTAACTTTTACCTATTTCTTCATTTGATTCTCCCCATCTTAAAACTCAGCATTGCTCCAGAAAACCTCTGGGAAAATAGTAATGAAAAGATTAATGAATGTATCTTCCAAATTGTGCATGTGCTTTAAAGCTTGATCCAAAATCCCATTGCTAACTAACCAAAAAACAACATTGATTTGAGGCAGATACACACTACTTCCAATGTGATTTTGTTTTGAGAGATGCCAGAATGTCTCAAGGCACTTGCAAACTCAGAAGTCATATAAAAGGGGTTTGAACATTAGATCCTATATTACTAGGTTTTGTTCCCTGACTTAATTAAAGTAATAGTGTTTTCATTGCAAATACAAACAGTTGTAAATTTGACAATGACATTTGGAATGATTATTACACAATGTATATCAAAATATTTTTGCCAGTTAACATGCTTAGTGAATACTCACAAAAATCCAGTACATAGTCAGAACAGGGTTTAGTATTTTAGTACCAAGAAACAATACAATCCCTTTTGACAACCATCATCATTCTCACCAGTTCATGATTATGCCACTGAATACTGTGTGAAGAGTAGCAGAACCACTAAAGGTCCAAGAAGTAATTCAAACCTCTTTGGGTGTTTGACAAACATGTACCTTGTCATTGAGTCTGAAGATATGAAATCAAGGGATCAGTTGTTTATACCATGAATGATACCAAAACTTGAAATTCACCAAATGGATCAGATTCCTAAAAGACCCTTTTTCCTATCCTTGAAAATGAGGTGGAAAGGATAAATAATCCATGTCATTCCTCTTTTTCATTTTCTCCAAAATTTCATCAGATACCATAGGACAAAGCCATCCTTACTGGGAACCTTTTCATTTACTCTACCAGACAGCTGAAGTCTCAACACAAAGCCATTTTCTATGTTTGCATCCTTTGTACATATATGCCCCAGCATATACTTCAACATGGTATCCCAAGTACTGGCTCTTTCTGTTAGTTCTCATAATTCATTTTAAACTTTCTTATTTTAAGATGGACTGCACACCTTGATGATCTTTCCCTGCTCACCTCAGTCTCCACTGTGACATTTTCCCTCTTGTATTCAGGACCATGTAAGAAGTAAGCCCTTCAGTGGCTCTTCGTAGCCTGCTATGGGGAGCTTCTTGAGGAGGCCAACATGCCAGCTAGTCTACCTTCTGCTTTTCCATTCTTCCAGTAAGAAGCCTGCGAGTGAATCCTTCTCTTATTCTCATACCCCAAACCTTTTCCTGCACTTAAATGTCCTGTTTTGCTCTTCTGCATAGTTCAGATTCAAAAGGTTCATTCCTCCTCCCCTCTTTCCTGTCCTACTCTCCCTGTTCTTAGCTTTTGCCATAATATCTTCTGATGTCCCCATAGGTCTCCTCACCAGCTAACTGACTTCTCCAAAGAACTCCACCAAGCCTCTGAGTCCTCCTGCCCCTCTTTTTCCAGTTATTGGATTCAAACCTTTCTAATCAGTTCCAGTTGAGGTGCAAATGCTCAACCGCCGGAAATTTCACTTCGGTTTATTTGGCATCCCTCTGACAAAAACTCCCCTACTTCACGGGATCATACAGGGTGAGTCTTTCCAGGATCAGAACGCTTTCTGAAGTCTTGGTTTGATTACCAAAAATACTTCAGGGTGCAGAATCAGACTGTATTCCAAAAATGTTCCTATTCTTTTAGAAGCCAGGACATACGTTATTTGAGCCTTCCACCTCAGTGACTGAGAGATGTGTCCCAAGCACCTTGTGAGAGATATTTGGAGCTCCTTACCTGCATGGAGTCAAAAAGAGCATGAGCAAGTAGGGCTCAGCACCTTTGGGCTCTTTTAGCAGTGAAAAAACACAACCTGACACTACCTTTGCAAACAGCATTGATTTACCTGCATGGTTTTGTTTTTCTTATAATAATTCTATTGCAGGCTTGGCCCTTCAACGTGCTTAGTGTTAAGCACAGAAATAGTTTAAGTGATGTGAAAGAAATCGCCTACATGCCTGCACATGTGATTAAATGCTTTGGTGCATCAGGCCAGAATGCCAAACACATTGTTGAATCAGGCAATGAGTGTGTATATAAACAAGATCTTTACAAACTGACACAAACACAGCACTTGCGTCTCTTTAAGGCTCTCCTAACTGAGTTCATCCCTGGCCTAAATGCATTTGCTTTAGTAGGAAAAGGCTAACAATTAATTTTGCCTTATTTCTTTTTTGATGTTAAGACAAACTGCTTAGGTAGAAGTCTGTGGTTCTAATTTTATTAGTTATTAGTTACAGACATATTTTTCACCGGTTGCTATACAATCTTATGTGATGATTTACAGTATTGACAATATGCAAAAACTTTAAAAATATTTGGATTACCAAGCTCCTTTTTGAAGGATGGTATTTGTGTTATTGGCCACTGAAGCCCAGCTAAGAACATCAGAACATTGTCCTGTCCTGCCCCTGCAAGTAATGAACTCTTTTGCAGTCTGTAAAATGATGGTGTTTTGTGGTTTCCTGGAAGGGAGACAGCAACTAGATGTGCCTGCTCCCACTGAACATGATGTCAGGGTTGTCAGTTTGTATCAGATTGCAGTGCCATTCCCCTTGCAGGCATTAGTGAATAATTAGGGGAGCAACCATTAATTATTTTATTTTACCATAATGACTACAGTACTGTAAGTAATCTCCAACCAGTAGAGCTCCACTAATAGTCACCCTGTGAGCCACAACTCCATGCACCAGGACAAGTAGCAGTGATGCTTTTGTGACACCAAAAGTAAACAGGTATTTACACTTCCTATTTTGATCTTGATCCTGTTCCAGTTGTTTTAGCAGTTTAATTATTTTTAATAGTTACCATACATTTTCTTCCTTTGCTCCTACTTCTATACTGAAACATATCACAAACCATCTTAAATGGGATTAAGTTACTTCCAAAAGCCTCCCAGTAGAACTGCCAAAGGTTTCATTTCCTACTTTAATCAGTCATTTATTCTGCATGTTGAGAAGACAGAGCTTCCATTGATAGCAATAAATTCACATAACTGGGATTATATGTGTAGGCTAAGAAAACTGATAAAAAAATTAGAAGTGACTTTTGCAGATGGCTTCAGAAGTATTCCAACTTCTATACTGCTCATCTCCTATAAACAAGTGGAGGATCCATGCATCTCAAACCTGCTATTGTTAATGAGAATGATCTCTGCAAATGTGCTACTTGCAGCTGGGAAAGGAAGACTCCGATGCTTTTGCTTCTTAACATTCTCCTTTGTTTCTGCCCTCTCCAACTCAAATGCTTTCTAGCTGTTTTGCTGGCAGCTTTAGCAACATTAATGCATTCCAAACTAGGAAAGTTTCTACTTTAATATCTTACAACTAGCTCAATATGTACTGACCTCAAACTCGGGATAGTAGTAATTTGATATTACAGCTCATTACTGTTACTCCCAGCAAGTTTCCCCTTGAAAGTGCCTGGTGCTTCCCCCTCCCTCTCACACACACCCTCCCACCCTCCATTCAGAATTTGTTTTTAATTGTTCAGGAGAGAAAATTCAGACTGTGAGCCAATAATATATTTCCAGGGGGTACAAGATATTAATAGAGCTACATCATGGCCCCATATATCGTAATAAACTGTGCTGTAATTTGTTTACCCACTGTAGACAGTAACTAACATTCAGATAAATGGAGTTGGCGCCTGCAAGATTTATGATATACTTCTGTGCTTAGCAATGTTTAATCAGGGAGTTAAAATATTACAGTGTAAAATCCTTTACAAGCATGCACAAACAGAGAACTACCATTAGAGGCTTGGCAGACATACTTGGTGTCAAATAGTACCTCCAGACACTCTCAAAACACAAAGAAGAATATTCAAAGCAGCTACTAACTGACTAGCATTATTTAAGAACCACGTCAGAGCTCATTTTTTTAGGGGGACTTGCTTTTGAAGTGACAGAATGATAGGCAGGGACAAGTGGGCTTGTCTGCAGAGCCCATCAAGCTGAAAGAAGTTGGGGTGGGTGGATAGCATGGAGGTGGGGGGGAAGGGAGGTGAATTTTGGTCAAAAAGGTGGTAGATGCCTGTCACAGAGCTTAGAGTGTTTGGATAAGACAGGCTAGCATGTGGGGGGATCAGCATGAAGCATCACACCTGGAGGAAAAGACAACTAGCTCCAGCCTCAGTGCCATAAGCCTGGCTCCACAAAGTCTAGCCAACATCTGGAATGGATATCAAGAGACACAGTGCAGCCCTGACTGGCGCTCTACTCTACCTTTGTACTTTTCACTGCAAATTGAAAAGCAAAACAGACATCAAGGATATATTTATATAACTGTCTTCAAGCTGCATTTTCTACTCCCATCTGCTGCACATGATAAGTTTCAAGTGTTTTCTAATAAAAAAAGGATTTTTTTTTTTTACTCCTTGTTCAGTATACAGACTGACTTTTTTTTTATTATTCACAGTTTTAAAGGAACAGTAAATATTTTACAGCGAGAGGAAGTGTCAGCACCATGACTTTCTGCTATTGACATTATTTAACTACACTGACTATTGAGCCAAATGTGACAGGGCATGGGTTTGTGCACATGCAGACGCCTGAATTTGCCTGAGTGTGTAAATGAGCTCGCTCATATACATTTGTATGTGCACATGTGGTTTGAAGAAGAACATTCCTGGGAGTTTTTCTCTTTATTTTCACATCATATTGTTGTTATGTAGCTCAAAGGGGGAGGGCAGCCCTGTATGTACAAACCGGAGACTCTGTGGTAAACCACTCCCCAGGAGGGTTATGGTGAAGGAATGCAGCCACGATATCAGAAAGGCTCTGTTTTTCCTCTCTGCTTTCTAGCTACATGGCTGATGAGACCAGATCAGCCTTCCAGTCAGATTGATTAATTGTGAGGAAAATAACCAGAATGAGAAATAGTTACATCTGAGTGTGAAACTTCACCTTCAGACCATAAGGCACCAAAACAGGCCTGGATATACATGTGTTTTGGCAGAGACGTATGTAGAGAACATGGGCTGATGTTCTCCTCAGCAAAAGACAGACAGATACAGATATTTCAAAATACATTCTGGACTACATGGGCAATGACATGTATGAGTATCCATGAGAAAGTACATCTCTTTGAGGGCATCCACTTCAACCCATGAGAGATAATCATGCAGTTCTAAGAAATATCTCTCTTCAGTACAAAGCAGTAAGCCTGATCCCTATCTACCTCAATTATTGGTATAAATTAGGGATATCTGCATTTGTTTGAATTATACTGGTATAAAATATTCAGAAAAAATGCTTTTTGAATTCATCAGGGAAAAGTTTCACCAGTACTAATAACAGGAATAACAATACTATAGAAACTGCATGGAACATCAAAACTGTTAATTTGCTATTACTTGTTGCTCTCATGAGAAAGGATAATCATGGATTGGAAGGAAAAATCTCCAGTTTCTCTCCTTCATATTGTAAAGTACTATTTTCAGCTGTTTTAGTACAGTGAACAGGAGATGGGAATGTAAAACCTACAGTTCTATTATGACTGCATGAATTCATCTTATAAACGTAAAGAATTAGTAACATCTCTGTCTACACCTTTGTAAAATTAGTGGTCCTAATTAAGATAATCCTGAATTTTGTGTTGGAAATGTATTGGCGTGCTATAGTCATTCATTGAAACAGAAATCTTTTTCTTTTTTCTCCATGGGAAATGGTACCTTTCTTCCATAATACAGCCTTCAAGGGAAAACATGTTGTCTTTAAAAAAATCTTGCTATTTGTAATAAACATGTATTCAAAAATGAAAAATATTGTTTTAACCAACATTTCCTATATGAAAAAAACCATCATTCCTAATTTGATCTACTTGTAATTTGCTTCAGCTGTTTCAATGAAAAAAACCAGTATAAGAGCAAATACTGTATTTGTAGCAAAGGAAGAAGTTACACACCCTGTATTGTGAGACCCCATGAATTTCAAAAGAGCCAAGTAATGTTCTTAGCTAAAGTTTATTCTCAAGTACTGTCAAAATGAGTGCAATCTGAAAAGTAGATAATTTCACAACATCTATTGAAAATCATTCTGCATTAACAAATGAAACGTATTTGCCCTCTTTCATAATATGCAGGATATGTGCATATTTCATATGCATTTAATATTTCATATTTCATAATTTCATATTTCATAATATGCAGAATACAAATATCTGTTTTTCATTTGCTGCTGTGTTATCAGCAGCAAATAATTTTTATGTAGTTTGGAGGGTTTAAGGGTGGGTTTTTTTTAATTAAAAGCCTATAAATTTACTGAATCTTCCAAGTTTTATTCATAAAGGAGGGTGTGCTAGGATCTGTGAAGTGAAACTCACAGTGTCTGTAAAGCTGGTGAGAAATCACAAAAAGGAGAAGCCTTTTCTTTGGTTGAGAACAGTTGCTCTGCATGACTTAGGCCAATTTCACAGAAAATAAATGAATAAATAAATAAAAATTTGCTCCCTTAATTCTGAAATGATGGTTTTCCTTTGAAATCTGACTGGCAAACTTTAGGCATTTTCACAATGTAATTCTGAAGCCATGGTCCCAAGTGAAGTTATCACAGCAAAAGTAGCATGTGACAAAAGATTTGCACATGCTGTTAATATGGAAACTCTAGGCCAGTGTTTAGACATAAAAAGGGAAGTGCTTTGTCCTTTCCATATCTAGATCATTTCACAGCAGTTCTTGAGATGCGTTTTGCCATGCATATCCATTCAAAATAAAAGCTCTATGAGTTTGCTTTCTGGAGAGTAAAACATTTCTCCTTGCCTTTTATTAGAAGGAATCATAGATCAAAGGGAAAGCATCCAGGTGGATCAGGGAAACACCAAAATTTCCTGACCAGTCCCTTAATTGTTTACAGATAAACACAAGATAGCTGTGAAAGTGACCATCGAGTGTGTTTTCAAGACTAAGAAGAAAATAGAATTGAATGACTCTGAATATATAGGAGTATATTTCTAAATTTTACAATTCTTAGGTTTATTTAATAAATGTTTTTATAGTGACTTAGAACATGTTCAATATTATGTATCTATCATGTACTTTTATTTGTATGTATACATGTATACATGTACTTGTATTTCCATTTTCACATTTGTTAAATTCAGATGGAAGTTGTTCTCTACAGAAGGTCAAAAGAAGACAGAAAGTCATCTGTATGTAGTTTGTAGTGAGAGGGACAATCTGCAGCAGACTGTGCCACCATGTCGTCTCATACTACATAGAAAGTAATGCAATTAGCACTCTGTAGAGTTAGACATCCCATGATGAAAGGCACTGTCTGAAAATTCTGTGTCAAGATTACATTACCCCTGAAATATGCTGAGTGAGGTTCAGTTTCTGATCTTCTTCCTCCCTCAGATTTCATGTGGTATATTTCTCAAACAGGGAACCAACTCATTCCCTCTGTTTACCAGTATCCGCCTGATAAAGTAGAACTGAAAACACTGTGTTGTACCGGAACGTGTAGAAGTTTGGAGTTCAAAACAATTGCTTGTTACAAAAATAAAGGAAGGCCTTTCCTATGAAATCTATGAACTCGAAACAGGGATACAGAACAAGTCGTTGCCAATAACTTTAACTTCATTTATCTATATTTGGCAAAAATTGTGCTGCAGCTGGGGATGAAGTGCTGAGCTAAATAACTGCAGCGACGTGAGCTCCAAAACAGCAATTACTAAGCTGTGCTGCCTTGTGTAAGATTTTACTTTTATTTATTGTATTTAAAGCAACTCTTTAGCTATGTACAATACAACAAGGACTGCCTGCTCAAATAATGCCTGATTGCAAGACATCTCAGCTCCACTGTCAATATAGTTAAGTGTTTAGAAAGGTAAACATGTCTTTCATGAAGCCAGATTGAAGTTCTGTGCATTGTGGTTTTATCATTCTACATACCTTTTTATTGTCTCTAATTGCAAGGAATAACTTATTTCAAACCTAAACTTGGCTTATCACAAACACTGTATTAAATTTATTGGGTTTTATTATTAGAAAAGCTATTGATAGTTTTAAATGATGAATAAAAATGGCACACAATCCCTGTTCAATGCCACAGTGAAAACCTCTGTCTCTAAGGGCTTGGATGTTTAACCTTAGTTCATGGTTATGAGAACAAAAAAAACACAAAAAAACATTAATAGAGCTGTTGGATGCACAGCTTACTAACATTATTTCTATCATCTACCCTTTAAAAAAAAAAAAAAGAGGAAAAGACATTTGGGGTTTTTTCAACATCTCTTCTTTCCTGGTAGGTGTCTCCATTCTCAAGTGTGAAGTCCAGGGAGCTGTAATTTTTTTTATGTTTTCCAGTACTAGCTAACTCCATATGTGTGTCTAGTATTACAGCAGAGCCTCACAGTGGCTTCTGTCTCAAGCACAAAGAAGAGATACAAGACTATTGAACAAGTTTCATCATGCATAAACAACTTCATCTAGGGAAATGTTGACATTTCTGAGAAACAAAATGAGAAAATGAAATGACATATGTGTATTCTCCTAGTTGTTCTAGAAAATGGATGCTGATGCCATAAATCTAGCTCATTCCCAAAAAGTAATGTGACTGAAATAATATCACAGTGCCAGAAAAGCTGACTAATTGCCTGGATTCTAAAGTTGACATAATTTTTCCAAGATGACCTAGTATTATTAGTAGTATTCAGTCCCTCAGACAGTGGATGTTGTCCTCATTTGCCATACTTCTCTCTTTTGTTTTACTTCCACAACAAGAAATCCTGATACAGAGACTTCCCTTCTTCCAATTTCTTGGTCATTCATGGTCTTTTTAACCCAAATCAGCACAATCTCATAACCATCTCAGTCATTTTCTAGATGCAGACAGCAGCACTTCTTTGGGACATACTGCCTTTCAGCAGATGGTTCCCAAACATTTGGGGCAAATAGATCATTGTTGTCATCCAAATTAAACAAAATTACTCTGCACTCTTACAATTTAACTTCTACTTGAAGGTAAGGAGGAGTGGGTGACACACCAGCAGGCTGGGCTGCCATTCAGCAAGACCTGGACAGGCTTGAGAGTTGGGTGGTGGAGAACTTAATGAAGTTCAACAAGGGCAAGTGTGGAGTACTGTACCTTGGGAGGAATAACTCCATGCACCAGTACAGGTTAGGAGTTGACCTGCTAGAAAGCAGCTCTGTGGAGAAGGACACGTGAGTCTCAGTGGACAAGTTCACTATGAGCCAGCAGTGTGCTTTTGTAGCCAAGAAGGCCAACAGTATCCTGGGATGCATTAAGAAGTGTGTGGTCAGCAGGTCGAGGGAGGTTCTCCTCCCCCTCTGCTCTGCCCTAGTGAGACCACATCTGGTCTCCCCAGTTCAAGAGAGACAAGGAACTACCGGAAAGAGTCCAGTGGAGAGCTACAAACATGATTAGGGGACTGGAACATCTCTCTTACAAGGAAAAGCTGAGAGACCTGGGTCTATTTAGCCTGGAGAAGACTGAGTAGGGAATCTTATTAATGCTTATAAATATCTAAAGAGTGGATATTAAGAGGATAGGGTCAGTCTCTTCAGTGTTTCCCAGTGATAAGACAAGGGGCAATAAGCACAAACTAGAACCCAGGAAGTTCCACCTTAATGTAAGGAAAAAATCTTTACTGTGAGAGTGACAAAGCACTGGAACAGTATACAGGTTGTGGAGTCTTCTCTGGAGACTTTGAATACCTGCCTGGACACATTCCTGTACAACCTGATCTAGGTGAACCTGTTTTAGCAGTAGGGTTGGACTCAATGATTCCCAGAGGTCCCTTCCAATCCCTACGATTCTGTGATTCTGCAGTCCTGTAATACTGAAGATAATTCTTAATATAGTTCCAGATTTCTGCAGACCATCTCCCGTGACTTCATTGATTAATCACTAGCCATTGGTGAATGCAAAACTACTGATATATTGTACACAGGACCGGTGACATTTGTTCTTCATCATCTAGATCCTGGAAACAACTATGTCAGAAGAAGCAACCACCTATATAACAGTAGGTCATATTGCATAATTTCTCACCTACTTATCTAAGGAGAAGTGATGTTAGATTTTTCTATGCTTAGGGAGCACCAAGCTGGGTGCTTATATGTTCTGGGATGCTTCTCCATTTCTTTCAAGAACACTGAAGCTTCCTAGGAGAGGTAGGAGTGGGAGGCTTGCTTCTTGTCACCTTCTCTCAATTCCTAAACCTGCCTCATTTAATGGAATAAATTTTAGTCTGGTACTACACATTCAGATATGTCTTTTGCTTGTATTTTGTGATTCCAGTCTAGACCTTGTGATTCCATCCTCTGCTAAATTCCTTGATTTCTTGTTAGAAAGCAAAGCCAAAGTAAGCCAAGGAAAGGAATACAAGTCTTGTATGAATCTTCAGAACTTATCCACCTTTCATTACTGGATATAGCCTGTCAAAGCTTGACTTCTCTTTTTATTTACCCATACAATGGGTCACTCTTGCAGTTCCATATCACAACGTAGAAATATTTCAACATGTTAACCTACAACCTCATTTAGTATCCATTTACATCCCTAGATTAACTCCATTGTACTGATTGGAAAGCTAATGCCAAAGTCCTTACACTTTAAACAAAATGAGCTTAAGCACTCCAGCACCATTGCTAAAAGAGAGGTCTACACATATACTTCCAGGGTAATCTAACTTGTACCAGAAATTGTTAGAGATTAACTGACTGGGTTTTACTGATGTTGACACACTGATATATGGCTCTCTGATTCTACGTTAATATGTTTCGGCCATTGCACATGTTGAATGCTGTTTGTACTGTGGTGCTTCAGCGTAAAATGAAGAAGGAACTACAGTAACATGTAATTTACAATGGAGTCTATGTTTTGCTTTCACATATAGAAGACACATAGAATTCTTCCTTTTAAAGTAAAGCTTCCTTGTCCATTCATCACACACCACTAATCACCACCACTTGGACATCTTAAAGAAAATGACGTACCATGTATCAGAAAAACTGACAAGGCAAACAGCTGAAATTGAACATATCTTTACAAATTGTGAGGAAACTGCAGGACTGTTATACAGACAATAATAATGGCAGCCACATTTCTTTTCTGAAAAAAAGGAATCATTCTCCTGCCATTTACAACAGTTAGTTGTTTATGCATCTCCACAAGTCTTCAAACTACTCTTCCTTAGTGATTCTGAGGCCTAGATTATGGTTCTGTTGTTTTGCAAAGATCAACAGCTAGTAAAGCCCATAATAAAATAACAGCCTGACTAACTCCTTGTATTCAACATGATAATAGCACTGACAATCTTCTCCCGGCTAACAAGATTATATTCTGTTTCAGGAAGGTCTACATGCACACAAATGTCTGATTGCATTTACTCTTTGCATTGAGATCTGCTCTCCATTATCCAATTCACCACCCTTTATATCTTATATTCCATTCTTAGATATCAAATAGGAAAGACTATGGTGTTGAAACTTATGTTAGTGTATATAATTACCATGGCAATGGAAACATTTGGTATCTTCTTCTTCAAATTCCTGATATGTATTGGCTGCTCTTTGCTGAACTGTTTTCCTCCTTTTAGCTGTAGTGTCACCTTTTCTGTTCCCAGTTCCTCTGCAGTAGTCTGGACATAAAAGTCTATGTCATCCTCACAAATGGTCAGATAAAGACACAGAAAAATACTAAGCCTGCTAAAATACAGGCTTGATCTGAAGCAGAAAACATTTCAGCTGAAAGCCAAATGGTAAGAAAGTCAGCCATAGTTTGTCCCACTCCTGCCTCAAGTAGACACCCCACTTTGCCCTCTTAGAAATACTCAGCTTCCCATGGGTTTATGACATCCTGTTTTCCTAAGGTATGTGCAGTGCAGGTAAATTACTGTCACAGCAGCAGAGTAATTCCCATCTCCACACTCTTCTACTCTGCCTCTGCCTCTTGTTCACTTTGGCTCTTTATGCTGATTTAGAGACAGTAATTCTTTCCTTTTCATGACAGCTGAAGGCCAGGCTCCCCTAGCCTCTGAGCTTATAGTTGATCATTTCTGTGAAGTTCATGTTCTCTTTTGTTCATACCATAGAATTCACTTTCACCTGTTAAAAGAATGACTTGACTTCATACACAGTTAAAAGCTTCATATTTCCACCAAGCACAGCATATTGCTACCATTCTAGCATGACTCTGTTGTAAATGACTACTCAAACACAAGACAGTAAGAAACCTCATGTTGACATGAAAAAGAAGCTAAAGTGGTTCTGTGCCTTTTACAAGAATGTACATTGTTGATAGCTTGTAACCTGAAATCATTTAAAATTGAATTGTGGTTTCAGACAACGAATAACTGAGTAGCTCATATTCTTTGATGGCAAACATTTTCTGAAGGGAAACTATTGTCTTAACCTTTCTAAATAAGAAAAACACATGAAGAACAATTTACAAGGCTTATACTAGACTCAAGGCCCTCAATTTTTATTTGTTTGGCTGGCCTGTTGGGGTTTTGTGTTTGTTGTGGAGATATTTTCTTTCTTTATAGAGAGCACAATATTCTGAAAAACAAAGGATATACTGTTTTTAGTAGATCTGGCCTGAATATCATTCAACTAAAGTTAGTTATTAGGTCAGAAATAAAACTTGGCCTGTTATTAAATCCGTATTCTACCACAAATACTTTGCTAGTAAGAGAATGCATTTGTTTGTATGGCCAACAGGAGCTGAGAAGAGGCAATGGTGAAGGATAATAACAGTGGAATCTCATTTATCCTAAAACATTGCATACAACTTAGGTTGTAATTTTGCTCTGCCTTATTGAATGGTTTTCCTTTAAATTCCCAAGAGCAGCCAGGTGAATCAGGAAAGCATGAGAATAAAGATTAAACAGATTTCCTTTCCTACACTTCCATTCAGGTGAATGGGGAGGATTCCAAAAAAAAGTTATTGCAACTATTGGAAGAAAAATTTAGAGATGGTGCCTTTTCATTTACAATTTATTAGCAACTTTTACTGTAGAGAATAATGCAATTATGGGTCTGCCAAAACAGCTGAGATTATTTGATAAAGATTCACTACAGAAGGATAAAAATAGAAAATAAAGAAATTAAGATTTTGGATAATCCAGCATGTTCCACTGAAGCTAATTGAGACACAGTTGCATTTTTTCTGTTTCCTGTATTTTCACAAGTTGCCTACTAAAGCAGCTATTACTAGCAACTCAACAGGTGCTGTGGGCTGATCACATGACAAATCAAGATCAGGTGAAATAATATCCAGCATTTTCTAAAATGTATAATTTCCATAAAACAGAAATTATTTCTGAATTTCCACTGAAAAATGGTTTAAGAACTAGAAAGTGATAATGCTGCTATAGATCACTCTGGTTTCATCCTCTCTTTAGATAATTACTACTCTGCCCAGACACAAGACTGGTCCAGTTTTGTCCTTCATTAAACACAATTTGAACCCAAACCACTCTTCTCCAGAAAGAATGCCCTAGGTACTGAACTGGGCATTCAGAGTATTCAGCCACGCTTTACTGTTATTTTAATATTCCTTGAGTTGACAATAAAATAGCCCAGTGGCCTAATGGCTACCAAGCCTATAGACTACCTTGTCTTCAGGCAGTGTTCTGATCATGACACTCAACACAACCTGAGTGTTCTTCCCACATTTTTCAAGCAAATGTCTTAACAACAGGCTGTCAGTCAACCTGAGCACCAGCTTTCTCAACCTGTTTCTGGTGGTGTTTCACAATAACCGTTTATTCATCAATCCAGTGAGTAAATCAGTGTTTAGCCCAGTGGTTAGGGCATTGCTCTAAGAAATAAGACAAGAGACTTCTCATCCTCCTCCAGTGATTGTCACTTATATAATTGAAACAGCAATAAATTAAGAGCATTTTTATCAGCATATTACCAGATGGCTCACATTATCTACTATGAGTAAGACACCAGTATTCAGTCTTCTTTAGGAGAAAAGGGAGACTGTTTCCCACACTCAGTAATGTTCAATACTCAAAACACACAAAGCATGGGAAGAGGAAGATGGGTAAAAAGGAGGTAATGATGGAACATGACCCAGTCTCAGGTCAAATAAACAATAGTGTTAAAAGTGGCATTAAAATTCAACCTCCTGGCAGCAAGGACACAGACTCAACCACTCCATGTCTCCCTAGCTTCAGAGACCAAACATGCATTTATGAAGTGTCCCTGAGCTCTATTTCTTGGCAGTGGAGATCTTTTTTCCTCTCAACATGGGACAGGCTTTGTGATGCTTGAAGTGAAACATCTCCCCAGATTGCATAGTGTTTGACTATAAAAGGGGCTTAAGGTGCTAAAACTAGACTGGGATAAGCACATTTCAGATGCCTGAAGAGCAGAGGAACCTCTATGATCCAGCTGTCCTGTCCAGGCGCTACACCTGTTTGCCCTAAACAGACATCATGACAGTTACTGCATGTTACAAAATAATTAGAAAAACATATTAAGTACACATTATTTTCTTCAGCTTTGCAGACACATTCACATTCACTTATACGTTGCTATTACACTTCAGTTTGTTAGGAAACCCATCCTGTATTTTTACAGAAGTTTGAGTTAACAGTGGAGCTAAACTCCCACAAAACAGTAACCATCCCTAACAGCTGGCTTTTTTAATGGCATCCAAGACAACGAATAGGAAATGTTTCAGTGATGCTGACCAAAAATATGTGCCATCTCTTCATGAATAAGAGAAAGGGAAAAGCACTCTACAACTGAGCATACTCACCAGCTGGAAGGGAAGGAAAGGCAGCAGGCAGGTGTAAAATAGCTATTTTGGGGCTCTGGTTGCTTTTCTCTGTATTCCAAAGGATTGATACCAGCACAGTTTTCTGTGAAAAGAGACAAATCTAGATTTAGTGCAGAAGTGACTAGTCAGTGAAAAGGGACAGTATCCAAACTCGCGCATTTTTAAGGATTAGGCCCCTCACACACACACACACACACACTGTTTTTCAATATTGTTCCCTGCAATAAAAACTGAGATTGTTTTCTGAGATTGTTTTCTGAACAGGACGCCAGCTGCTTCCTGTTCATGCTACTAATACATAACACTGCCATTGTATCAAATCAAGGGATCCTCACTCTGATCATCAGCCAGCAGAACAAATGCACTATATTAAGAAAAACCTCATAAAAGGCTACAGCTTCGATTGGTGTAATTCAGCCCAGTCACACTGACTTCATCAACATTTTACTCCTGTTTAGGACCTAATCTGCATTGAAATTTATCTTTCACATGTTTAACTAATGTGTTGTACACTTATATGTAGGAAATAAGTTCTATAGGTTATGCATACAGTGTGGACCCCGTAGTTAGTCACTTACTAGTTATGACCTCTCAGGCGCACTAGCAACGAAAACATGCACAAACATCACAAAACTCCCTGTAGCATGAACTGAGTACTGCTCTCTGCCACAAAGAAGCATTCTCCAAGCTTCTGCAGCTCTTGCTGTGAGCATTCCTTCCCTCCAAAAAGGCAATCATCCCCAAGAAGCCACTGCCTCATTCTACACAACTCAGATCTGATGTTACCATGGTTAATATTTCTGACTTGATTGGCACCACTAGTAATTGAACTGCAGTCTCTCGAGTGCAGCAAGCTCTATTCATTAGCCCCTATTGTGTTAGGACACTGCATCAACCCACATTATTTTCTGTGCTAAGTGGAAAAAAAATCAGCCATGAATACAAAGTTATGTTGCCATACAAGACCGTGCAGTTTTGCTCTTGGATTAATTTTATTAAATTAAATAATATATTGCACGTACATTTTATTTATATCAAGATCAGTGCAATACGGGATGAGGCACCTTCATTTTGACTGCATAATGTTATATGTATCTAAAACTTGATATAGCTCAGTACCAGCTTTGTAAGAAGAGTTGCAGTTTCATCACAATATTAGCAAAATATTTGCAGTCTTCTTTCTACTTGCTTCCACTTTATACAGAGTTATACTTTATTAAAAAGTTACTGATTTGAGTCTATATGTTACAGAATGCTAGGCAATGAAAAGGATCATATACTAAAAGGTTTCCTGTATAAGGAACAGGACAGATAAGCTTCATAGTGCAGCTTCCAATTGTTTTTTCAGATCAAGATTTTATACATTATACATATTTTTAACAGATTTTATAGATGAATTTATGGCATATATAAGTGAATTAGACCAATAAGAAATTATTTCATAAATCTTTGTAATTTCTGGATGACAGGTTTAGTAGAGGTAACCAAAATATGAGGAATATTTTGTGTTCTGATCCCATAAAATCTTCCACAAATTAATAACCTCTGATGTCAGAGAGATGGCCATACCATTGTTCATCCTACTGCATTTTTACTCTAATAAATACCTGGTTTCATCTTTGCAAAACTTTTCATGCTTTGTTTTATTCATTTTTCCTTTCCTCTTTAGACAAGCCTATTAGTTAGGTTTGAGAAATATTTGCTGCAAAGATTCTTTCCCATAAGGAAAAGGAGAAAAAAAAAGAAAAGGGGGGCGCGGGGAATTAGAGAAACACAGGTGTCAAAGGACAAAGTTCTGCCTTCCTCATCAGCCTGCCTTGGCATTTTGAGATAGATCTTGGAAGACAAGGAGTTTGCAGGGTTTCAAGAATATGAGTTTGAGAAAGATGCATGGGAAGGAAAGCAAAAGACACTGTGAGATATTGACTTCAGACAAACTGCTTCTCATCATACCTTGCTACTAAGTGGAATAAACTGTTCTTCATGCTCTCAGCACCAAGATTCTCACCTTTCTATTTCTACTCTGTTGAAAATACAGTAATATATTCCCTATTTCTTCAGTTTCAAGCCTCGTCTGAGTCCACTCTATTTTGTAGAGTCAAATAGGTTTACAAGGAGTGAGGCAAGTCACAGAAAACAGCACACTTCAAACACTAACACTAATGTCATACACAGCAGTGCAAAAGAGTAGTGCTGCAAGATATGATCTCTAGGTCCATGCGATGGATGGTCCTGCCAGTGGTTCTGACTTGTCTCAGCTCTGTCTGAGAACTGCTAGTGCTAAGCACATCAGAAAAATATAATTGTGTCCCATTTTATACAAATTACTATTGAAGCATCCAAAATTGGTGGCACTGTGAGTTTAGATCCTCTTTCATAGCATGCAGACAATAATGCTTATTTTTCCATTTATCTTTGTAAAGCTTACTTTCTATTTGCAAGGTACTCAGCTGAGTAGCAGTTGCCAGAAGAAAGTCTGTGGCAACGTGAAAATCCTTATCTAGAGTATGCCTGCATTTGGGACAGCACATGAGGAGTACCATGAGTGACAAACCCAAACAGACTGTGAAATGCAGAATTAAATGAACCTGCTTCACTCTGAATGAGCCCATGTTGATTCTCTGATGTGTAATATGTTGCTTCATCTGACTAGAGAGCTGAGGACTCACCCTACCCCACCTTCCCTGTATCAAGTTTAGATTAGGCTATCCAATAGATTTAAAAGTCATTAAAGAGAGGACAGGCCAGCAGAAAATAACAAAAGAATGATTTCTTAAGAAACAAGGTTAAAACTAATTATTAATCATCTGTCTCATCCAGTAATCTGTGTCCATGCCATTCAAAAAATTATGTAAGCACTTGGTGGAAAACCATTCTATGTGATCATGTAATAGTTCTCACAGTACCTGTGCCAATGGGTATGCCTGTAGGCATCAGATTAAGGTATGTGGCCATTATGATATTGACACATTCACACTTCTAATTACCTCATTTCACAACTGTAATTTCTTTTAAATTTAATCGTCTCTTAATTTATCCATGAATGTACATAATCGAAACAGTTACACACCTTCTTGCACTTATTCTGTATTTTTAGGTTTAGGTAACTAGGCACACCAGCCCACACTCACTGATAACAGTCACGTGTTCCCAGAGCATGGACACACATGCTCTTGTAGCTTCCTGAGTTCTTTCTGCCCTTCCACAGCCTCACCACCATGTGGGATATGTAGTGCAAAGTAGCCCCACAACTGGTCATCTCTGCTGTGTGTTAACTATGCACCCTTTGTTTCACAATTTACAGTCCTCTTCAAGCTCCTGCTGGCACCACTGCTAGCAAGACTCATGTATGAGCAGACTGGTTATTTTCAAGCCCATCAGCTTTCATTCTTTTTGTTGGCCAACATGCCTGCTACATAAATAATCATGGTTTAAGAATAGAGCTAAATTCTATTCCTCTGTTTGACACACTGAACTAACTGCAAATATTCTCAGTCTGGATTTTTAGAGCAGTTTGTAAACAGCACAAAACCCAGATGTGACTCAGAAAGGCCACTCTCAAGTAAATATAATATACATAATTCAAAAGTACAATGTTAAGTAATTCACACCCATTTGAACTTAACACTTTGATGGCTACAACGCTGACCTGACAAATGCTACTGTGTAAATTGTATAAAAATAAGTACATTACAAGATCTTAAAATAATAGTCACATTATAATAATAGCAGTGGACTTTAACCTTGAGCCCAGAACATACACATAGACTTTCTAAAGCGCCTAAGGAATGTAGGTGCATAAGCACTACTGAAGGTCAGAGGGATTTCCATGGCTAAATCCCTAAGGCATGTTAGAATCAGTCCTTTGCAAGTACTAATTCAGGTACAGAATACAGTTATTCACTTATGTATTTTAATATTCACCTTAGATAGAACGACAGGCTGCCTTTGGACAGATCCTGAGTCACACCTGCCTGCATACCTTTCCAGTGAGGCAATGCGTTACAGTTAAGTCATCCCTAACGGGACAGAGAGCATCAGAGTATAGCTGTGGCTGCTTATTTTTAAAATCTTTAGTTCTATTCTCATGCTTTCTTCTCTTTATGTTCATCATCTCCCATTCTCAAGTTAATTTTCTCCGTGTGTGATTTGTTATACACAGTGTTTTTCTTCTTGGCCACACATTTTTCTGTCTGCAACACCAGACTGAATTCAGAATGGATTAGTGACTTAGCTGCCTCGATCTCCAAGCTGTGTTTATAATGGTAACAGCACTTGAGTTAACTCCTTCTTGTTTTCTGATAGAACAGAAGCAAAATTAAATGTGCTTGTTGACCAGACAACTACACTAGGGAAGTTTTCAGAGTTAGAGGTGTGTCTATGGTAGCTGAGCAATGTCAGGAGCAAAAAAGACGGAACTACACAACCTTACAGACCCTATAACACACACACATACCCATTCAGAATTCCTCTTACTTTGATCCCCAAAACCAGAACTGGGATGCTGTCCTGGATTGTCTTTCTGAACCCACCAATCAGCAGTATCCATTTAATTTGAACATCTCTATTCATTACAGCATAATATCCACCAGTGAGGGAGCAAATTGTTCCTACATCACACAAGGCAGTATTTTGCCTGCATTACTGCAAAGGAATGGTCCTGGGGCAAACATCAAGTGCTGCTGTAGAAACCCCATCAGGAGCCTGCTCATGAGTTGTGACCCCCTGAGACAAGGCAGACAGGGATACAGCACAGTGCTGCAGATGGCCTCCACAAAAAGATGCTCACCAGTCAGCAGCTGCTTGGACACATTGCTCAGTGTTAAGCTTTGGATTCCTGAGGAAGAAAATGGTCACTGTTTAACTCCACAAATGTGAGGAACAAATGTAACAGAGTCCAGGTGTACAAATGCTGTTCACTGCACTAACACTGAACAGCCTTTGAAATTATTTTGAGTATTCAAACAAAAAAATAAAAATCAAAAAGCCATTTTGGTAATATGTATTTGCACCCAAAGATATTAGCCATCTGAGGATCAAAACAAGCTCCTTCACCACTGGAAAGCAGTGAGATTTAATTATTTTATGTCTGGAAGATACATACCAGTCCCTATAGGAAACTGTAATAGCATTGCAAAAGATTAGCCTTATTTGGTTTTGTTTTCTTTTACACACAGTAACATAGCTGCTGAATCATTCTTAATAATTGTTTATGTTACAGTAATGCCTTAAGCAACCCTCCAGGACAAACGCTAAAAAAGATAAACCCTGAGCAATAGCTCCAGCAGAGCAAGGAGGATTTTGTTGTCCCTGGACCCTGAGTATCTTGCACCTGCAGCTGGGCTTCTCCCCAAGTTACACAACCACACCCATTTTGCAGACCCTGAACTGCTACGTGGGGTGCTGCTAAGCAAGTGGTGCTATGAGCCTCTGGTCTGCTCCTGAAACCAAGACAGCCCTCGGCTCCATAATTCCCTGAGACCTGACAAGGAAAATAAAACAAACCTGGCATGCCCTCAGCTATGTTAGTCAGTCTGAATAATTCCCTAGCTTTGGTATCAGGCACCATGCAGCTCTCACTCACCTCAGTAGGAGGGAACTGGCCCTGTGCATTGCCCAATTTATCAACATGATACATGAAGTCTGTCTGGAAGATAAACAAGAGGACATATTGTGGTGACATACAAACTCTTTTCAAGTTGTGCATCCTAGGAGATAGATTACATGATGAACACGTGCAGTATGCCTTTTCCAGCTCATACTTCTGAGCTGAACTGTGATGTCTTTCCTGAGGAAAAGATGTATTTTATCCCACAGATAAAAGTGGCTTCCCTTTCTGGGAGAGCCTTTCAGTCTTCGATTGTTCAGGGTACTTAATAACTACCTAATGAGAAGAAATGTATAACTATTTGCCTGATGAGATTTTTTGTTGTCTTTCTGTTTGGGGAGAGGAGAAGAAGTACACTTCTATGCAGAGAAATGCAAAGGAAAAGGAGCAAGGCCCATGGTGTAAAACAGTCTCTGTCCCTGCCTGACTCCTACCAAAGCTTATTGCAATGGCTGTTTGAATCCACCTCCTTCCATGCTTCCCCTCTAATTCACCATCACTTGAGAGAAAAGCAAGAGCAGCCAACACACAGTAATTTTTTAAGGCATTAGGAGTAATATTGTGACAAACAAGTCAGCAGCAATTCAACACCTCCAAACACAGAATGGCAGAAGTCTGCCTGTCAAAGCACAGCTACAGAACAGTTTCTGTACTTGTCATCCCCAGTGTAAACTACAAAGGTGGGCAACCTCCAGGACCCTACAAGACACATGAAGACAGCCTCCCTCTATCATAGAATCAGTCATAGAATCATAGAATTGTAGAATGTTAGGGGTTGTAAGGGACCTCTGGAGATCATCGAGTCCAACCCCCTGCCAAAGAAGGATCACCTAGGGCATGCCACACAAGAACAGATCCAGGTGGGTTTTGAAAGTCTGCAGAGAAGGAGACTCCACAACCTCCCTGGGCAGCCTGTTCCAGTGCTCTGTCACCCTCACAGTAAAGAAGGTTCTCCTCATGTTGAGGTGGAACCTTCTATGCTCATGTTTATACCTGTTATTCCTTGTCCTATTACTGGGCACCACAGAAAAGAGATTGTCTCCTTCCATTTGACACCCATCCCTCAATTCCTTGGGTTGAATTGATCTGGGGACCTTTGCACTCCTTCTGCCATCAAAAAACTTCCTCTTCAAATGTAGCTGATGTTAAGAGTTACTAAATCTGCATATACCTGGACTGCAGTATTGCTGAAAACAGTTTATCTGACAATAGCAATCTATTAATAATATCTTTTCAAATGATCTCTTCTTCCATTGTCACTGATATGTTGTCATATGCTCAAAATTCATTACAAACATTGATATTAAGTTTGAGTCACCTGGCTGAAGAAGAGAGGTTGGCATGGGAGTTTTTAAGAGATATATTCACAAAAAAGTGTCCCTTTTAATAAATATATTAATATATGGGGTATATACATGTAAACCAAATAGTTGTATTAACAAAGAGGCTGGCACTGGCTAGAGAATTTGACTATGTCAAAGTATGAATTAAGTAGAAATAAAATGCTAGTTGCCATTATCCAGCCGTTTTCCTTCACATCAGTTACTCTAAGGCTACACTAAGCTTGTACCTGACTTGATCAGTCCCAGGAACAGGCAGAAGCCCATGTCCTGAAAGTCTCAATTCACATCAATGTTGCCATGAGGCTGCCTACAGCTGCCTTGCACTGTGGTGCTCCCCGAAGCTGGGGCCTCTCTAGAAAGGACATTTGGGCTGGTGGCTCAGAGTTGCTCAGGCAGTGAGTCAGTTGGATGCTATCACCAGGCACGGAGCATCCAGGCCTGTCCATGTGGAATGTCCCTGTGCCCTAAAGCATACATTTCAGCTCCTTGACTGGGTTACCCCAGGGTTACAAGGCTGGTACCTGAGGTTGTGTCTGCAGGCTTTCAAGAAAAAAATAAAGTTGATTGGTGGTGCTACACAGTTGCCTTTGTACTATGCTACAACTATACAAACACAAGCAGACTAAAGATCTTTTTTAGACTAGAGATCTTTTTTTAGGCTCTGAAGCCAAGTGGCATGGCCCAGCCTACATTCATACACACTCAAGAGCACCCAGAACAGGATGGCCATATCCGAACTGCTTTTTGGGGATAGTTCATGTTCATGTTCTGTTCCCATCCACTCTCAGCTCAGATAACATTCTGGTTAAATCCATTACAGGGATCTTGTTAGAAATTTAAGTGTGGCAGTCACATACCAATGCTTGAGCACAAACTTTCAACTCAGGTTAGGTTACCAGCATAGATGTAGCTCCTGTGTCCACACCTGCCCAGGGAGAGATGAACTCAAAAAATCCACTGTTGTCCTAGGCTACCAATTGAAGGTTTCACCTGGCATTACCCAACAACCCAGGAGCAAGAAATTGACTCCACTTTATGACCATAAAGAGGGTGCTTGGGAATCATACCTGTCTGGCATGTGACTGGTAAGCCAAGATTTGGAAAGCAGTTTTGACTAGGACTGACAGAGTTGTCATACTTTTAAGTCTGTATCAAAACACTCCAAAAGCAGCAAAAGTAATGGGCTCGCTGCATAATGACAATAGACATCAAAGCAGCCTAAAGGATTAATGAAACAGAAGGCACCGTTTGTTACTTTGATGCTCAGCTTCCCATGCAGCCTTTTAAATCAGCCTCCTCAAAATCTGAACACACTCCCTTTTGCAAAGGACCACAATACACATGAAGAGGAATATATGATCTAATTTGGAGAAACAATATTCAGTTGGAGAATATTTCTCTTACAGATGCAATCGATGCCAGTTTTGTATATCTTTCTACCTGCACAAACAAAATAATTACCAGGCTACAGCATTCTGCAGTAATGATCATTAACTGCAGTAGCAATATTGCAGGCTCTAGGGCCTTATTGTAATCTTCCTCATTTCAATGTTAAACTACTCTAACTTCATTAGCTTCACTGGAGATATTCCACTTTACACCTACATAATTGAGAGCAGAATCAGGCCTCCACTGCTGTGGAAAATACTGTGTAGTGCAGCACTTTTCAAATAAAATGTAATTAACATGAAATTCTAGATCCATATTGCAATTTGCAGAATGATCACTGTGGGTGCAACATGACTTCCAACTCCCTCTCTCATCCTAATTTAGTTAGAAATAGGACTGCCTGTGTAATATTTCCTCCATAGCAGCAATCAGAGGCATATTTATTTTCCTTTTCCTATTGTTATTTTTTTCTCTTTATAAATCTTTGTCAACAAAGGATTACTGGCTCACCTGAGAGAGGCAGTTAAAGTCAGATACTCACCCGTAATTAGGGAAACTTGGAATCCTTGACAGTGAACACCTGGCTTCTCATTACTACCTGAATTTTATACTTCCAAGTGTTAATCTCTCCTCAGGGTTTGCCTTGGAGTTTCATTCTGGTATTCAATGAAACCATCAGGTTTTCCAGGCACTGACACCTTTGAAATGTTTTCCACATGGGAACCAATATGAAACATGTGTGATTATTACCGATTTCTCTGTGTTGATTTCTATTATGGTAGCGCCCTGGAAAAATAGTACAGACAGCAGTAATAAAATCTTTCATTGAATGACTATATACAGCAGGAAGAGTTGTGTTTAAAGGGACAGGATTGGTGGGGGGGCTGCATGATGAATGGTGTTATCATGATTATAGCATGGTTTAAAGGATTCAAAGAACTTCTTGCACATTGCCTTGAGAGTAAGTTCTAACACTACTTCTTTCCTCTTGAAAGCCAGCACTGCGGCCATTCTTCACAACTCTAGATGAAATACATGGACTATCTAGAAGTGAGGAGCAGGCTAACTCTACAGGGCTACAGTTCAGGCAGATTATGATCTTTTCCTTTAATTTACCGAGTGAAGATTTTTCTTGACTTCCCAGCCTTTACCAGCCTTATGGGCAGGAAAGTTTTCTCATTCTTACAAGATGAAACTTTGTACTTTTACTCCAGACAGCAGAAAACCAAGGCAAAAGGATGTCATTGGGGTTTACCTTCTGTAAACCAGAAGGATTTACTATCCTGTGCCTGAATAAAAGTTGTTTAAAACACTCCAGGCCCAAAGCTTTTACTGACTACTTCAAGGCCATGGGAATAATAAGAAACCAAAATAATCTGAAAGATGTACAGCAAAGCTAAGAATTCCCATGGAGCTGAAACTCACTCAGAAACATGACAAGTGGCTTCTAAACAATTGCTTGGTTTCTGAAGGCACCAGGTGCCACTGAGAAGGAAAACAACCAGATTATTTTACCTCCATCATTCCAAGCTCTGATGCACTTGACAATTTTTAAAGTTTTCAGTGAATTCAGGAAGAGCAGACTTTGAAAATTTACTTAAGGAGTAAAAATAAATGCATAAGACTTCTTTGGGATCTGAAGTGGGAAAAAAAGGAAGCAAAACAGTGGAAGATCTTGTGACTGATCTAAGCCTGAGCATTCAAATTAGCAATATTTTTCTGATGAAAGAGCAACTGTGATTGAATCCCAGAAGAAAAACATAGAAGACAACACCTGAGAACCCCCAAATTAACTTATTATGAGCTTTTTATGTGAAAAGATTAAATGCATGTAGAATGCAAAATTTAATTAAAATAGCAGAAAATCAAAGGTGTTGATCAAAGTGGTCTTTGTCTTGCAGTTCAGATAGAAGTGGAAAACTGAGTTGCCTACTGCATTTCTCTTACATGGTTCAACTCAGACTCTGATGTCTAATGTGTCAGAGATGCTGAAAAACCTGAGCATCAGTATGTTCCAGCAGAACAAGAGAGTTTGTTCTTCATAGATGGATACAGGATGTTTTGTGTCCCTATTTGCCAGAACTCATTTTCATTTAAAACCATCCATAATCTAGTTCTCACCACTGACAGAGGACACCTGAAACAAATTCCCTGGAGAATAAGGCTTTCTTTCTTTAGTTGCAGGATTATGATTTGAGTTCTGGGTACAGTTCTAGAAAAAACCCTGATGCATATACTTTGAATGAGGCTACTTAACCTTGCTATCAGAACTGGAATGTAAGCACATTTCCCCAAACCCTTAGTGAGGTCCTAGATGCATGGCATTTCTCAAATTCCTTGGGGATATCCAATAATCCGTACTAGTCTCCTAGTCACTTTGGGAGCAGCTGCAGAGCACTGCATTCTACTCAGCAGAGTTTGAGGAAAAAAAATAGTGTATCTTCATAATATGTGCTTCAGATGTTTCAAACCCTCACCCTGTGCCATAGTAACATATATATATGTAAGTAATGCAAGGGAAATTTTAACCTAGATGCTTCTTTCCCAGCAGTTTTTCAATCTTCATTGACTGTTTCAATTCCTGCATTAACCCCCTTCCCTTCAATTCCCTATAGTCTGTTTTCTCTCTCTGTTTTAATACCTTTCCTCTCTCTGCCTCTGATTCTGTGCAAATGTGTGTTATCTGGGGTGATGATTATAGAACTGAAAATAGGGTAATACAGTATTCCTGCTCTAGAGCATTAAAATCAAAGCACAATGGGTCACTACCTACTCTTCTGGGAGCATTTTGGGACACTTAGATGCACGACCTGCAATTGTCTTCCTTCAGATCCTCCTATTTCTCTTTCATTTATTTGTGTCAGGAATTAATTGCCTCATAAGGCTATAGGGCAGATTTATGCAACAGTCCAGCTGAGACTGGTGACTGACATCACAGATGCATGCTCTGTCACAGGAATGATATGATGTCAGCTTCCCAGCATGCAGTCTTCATATATTTAGTTTTATTTACATACAGTTAGTTGTATCTGTCAGTTGATACTTGTGTAAGTCCCCATTTCTTCTGACATCAGCTTCTCTCATAGGCATTATAGTTCTCAGTTTACTGTTAAGAAAAAACGTTCACAGAGGTGATGAGCAATGTTGCAGTGGTGCCTCCTGCAACACGTTGGTGGATCTGACCCAGTGCAACTGACAATTCTGGTCATCGATGAAATTATGAGGAAAATTGTTGGGCTGTGAAATATTTCTATTTTGCTATTTTTTCTAATATTTCTATTCACCTGAGCTGTTCTCATGAGATGAGGTGTCCTGAGGAACTAATCTTAAAAACTATAATTTGACCAACTTTAGCTCAAGAGATTCAGCAATGAACCAGCTTTAACTCTCTGTCTGCCAAGAGGAATGAAGAATAGAAAAATCCCAAGGATTTTAGAGACACACACAAAAGCAGTGAGGGAGAAGGGCCACAAAACTCATAGGACAGAGAAACACATGTGTTCATGTGATGGGGAGGACCTGACTTATCTAACAGATCAGCTCAAGATGTGGAAACACTTCCTTATTCTGAAAGCAATAGAAACACCTAAAAGGATGCTGAAGGACCTCCTTCCAGGCTAAATGATGCACCAGAGAATAAGGAAAATATGAAGAAATCTATATAGGATTTACTGCATTTATCTTGTGCTAGTAAATAAGGAGCAAAAGGTTCAGAAAACCTGAACAGAGCCCTCTGAGATGGTATTAATGAATATATCCATAGCCTCCTGAACACTTACAACACAAAACAGTGTGCTCACATAGTTGCCAATAGTAATTTCTAGGAAAACATGTTTAAATTTGGGGAGTCTAATAAGTTGGTGTTTTGTTTAGTGAAGGGAACAAAAACAAATGTTGTTTTGGATGAGCACAAATGTTTCCTTTTGTGGTTTTATTTTTTCAATTCAGTCAACAACAAAAATACTTCATTGCTAGCACCACTTGTGAGTCAGAGATATATACAGGAAAACAAAAAATACAGATTTATGTTGTCCTCTGATGCGCTGAAGAAACCAAGAGGAAACCATGTTTGACAGAAAAAAAAAAAAAAATTTTTAAATCTCTCACAGGTTTAAAGTGACAAGGAACAAATGACTACAAACCTCAGAAGCTGAGGACTTCCATCTTTAGGTGTGCTGGCGCTTATATTATGAGGCCCCACTTCAAATATAACTACAGAGAAGAAACTGATTTTCTGTTTTTATGACTTTTTAAAGGCACGTTAATGTTCTACATAACCGAGTATTTGCACAGTACTTTATTATGTGAGATACCATTAATTTCAGTGGGAGTTTGTGTAATATGGTAACGATGTCATTAAGCAGGGCTGTTAAACTCATTGGGCTATATACCATCCTGAATTACACCTGTATGCCTCAGTCCCCCCGATCAGCATGCACTCTCCGACACCTTTGTACCTGAGCCTTACAGCATGCCACTCATTCCCCTGGCTAGCAGGGGCCAAAGACCAATGCTCTGCAGCTGCAGCTAATGACTAACAGGTAGGAAGTTTTGAGACACAGCCCATATTATATCCATCTGCACAAGAACAGGATCTGTCAAAAAGGTACTTACAAACCTTTACTTTACAGTGTGGCTGTGCCATGGGTTGGAATGGCTTCATCTATCACTTTATCATAAAATGTCACAGGTTTATTCTCACAACATCTTTGTGAAGATGAAAAAGAGCAACTTAATTCCCTGGAGTGGAAGTGATGCACACACAAAAGATAGGATCTGCACACAGCACACTCCTCCAGCAGCCTGAGCCTTGAGCAGCCTCTTGTCTAGAGGCTGCTATCCAGACCTATTAAGCTGCAACAAGTAGGGACATAGGTATATGACATGCTTTATAGGTGCCTATCCATTCTAGTCCATGGATAATAACTTGCATGCTCAAGGATTTGAAAGACTTTATCCCTTTAATGCATAAGGATTCAATTTCATCTTCAGGAAAAACTTGAAATAAGGGGTGGTGAGTAAACGGAACCATCTTTGAAGTAGCTCCAGGAAGTATTGTGCGCAGCATTGCTTCTCTGAAACATTGTCAAGTGTCTTTCCTGTGTGTGCCAAGCCAAGGGAAAGAGGCACATTTTCCTTCCTACCTACCTTATCCATGCTGATTGCCCCGAAAATAAGATACAAATTTATGTACAAGTAGATTGAGGAACAAGAGACCGGAGTGCAGCCCTGCTCTAGGGGATCTGGTGGTTTTGGTTGATGATAAACTCAATCTGAGTCAACAATGTGCAGCCAAAAAGGGCCAACTGTATATTTGGGGTGCAATAAGCATATTATAGCTAACTGGTCCAAAGAAATGTTTGTCCCACCACACACAGCATTGGTGTAGCCTCACCTCAAGTACTGTGTGCTGTTTTGGACTCCACAATATAAGAAGGATATAAAAATTTTAGAATGTGCCCAAAGGAGGGCAACAAAGATGGTGAAAGGACAATAGACCACGACTTACAAGGAGTGTCTGAGGATACTAGGTTTGTTCAGCTTAGGTAAGAGGAGAGTGAGAGGTTACCTCAATGTCATCTACAACCTCCTCAAGATGGGGAGAGAAGAAAGAGGTGCTGATCTCTTCTTTCTGGTGTTCAGTGATAAGATATGAGGGAATGGATTAAAGCTGCACCAGGTGAAGTTCAGACTAGCTATTAGCAAAAAGTTCTTCCCCGAGAGGGTGGTCAAGCGGAGGAACAAGTTCCTCAAGGAAGTGGTCACAGTCCCAAGCCTGTTGGATGTTCAGGCAGCATTTGGACAACAGTCTTAGATACCTGATTTAACTTTCAGATTTTCCTGTTTGGAGTCAGGAGTTGGACTCAGTGATCCTTATGGGTCTCTTCCAACTCAGGGTATTTTGTAATTCTATGAAAATACAGCCCCATCCTCAACTTTCCATTTGACCTAGAGGCAGTATGGTAGAATGGACCAGGAACCAGCAAGGGCCTTGTGTGAAGGAAACTCTCACTTTCCATTTTCACACGATATCTTGCAGCCTAAATCATGTCTTTGACTTTAGCCTCTGTCCTTTGCTGTCTTTCTGAATAATGGGCTTTTCTTTAGAATGGTTTCTTCCTGTCCCATCGAAATCAGTAAGAGTTTTGTTAACAACTTCAGCAGAAGCATGATAAGTTTTTGGGTTGTTTTTTTTTTTTTTTATCAAATTTGGATTGCATTTACACTGATTGACAACTCCACTACAACTGCATTGAATTGCTGCCCAAGTCAATAATCTACTTTGGTGTCTTAATTAACTAGAGTCAAATTTTTATTGAATTGCTTTTCTCGGAGATCTTTTAGGGTTCCTGTCAATCCAAAGGTAAAGACTTTCATAAAATTGTTGCTGCTTTTCATTTTGTACAGTTGCTTTAGATAAAGATATTTTTCTTCATATCTTACCTCTCAGTACTTACATTTTCTTATTTCATATTCTCTTCTATTTCCTTTTTTCATTTTAATATATTCTTTTCTCCGTCTTATTTTTTAATTAGCCTTCTATTTGAATTTAATTATTTTCTTCTCTTTCAGCTAACTCCTGTCTTAAACAGCACACTATCTCACCACCCCTTTCAATAAAGCTCTGTCTTTCAGCTTCACCTGCTTCTTTTAAGTCTCAACTCTAATTTATTTTTTGCATTTGTAATCCCTGCCCCCAATAATTCTTTTTTAACTCATGATTTTCCCTTCCAGCCAGAGGGGCTAGGTTTTTCCCCTTTTGCTTCCCACATGTCAATGCAACGCTGTAGGTCTCAAGTGAGTGACACCAGATCTGCACCTCTGCAGTATAGAGAAGAATCATGCCCACAAAGCAGTAAAGAAAACTGGAATGTTTTCCTGGGCAGGACTGGGATGTTTCCTTTTGAACAGACTGGAAAACAACTGTTCAAATTATGACAAATAGTGGGAAAAGTTTTTCACATTCCTGATCCCAGGAAAGGTGAAAGAGCATTAAGATAAGCAGTTAATAAATATTCCTGGTCTTTATCCATTCCTTACCAAAATTTCTCTTACCACTTCTCTTCTTCCTAAAAAAGTCACATATGCTATCTCTCTTGAGCACAGATTCTGATCCTGTTTTTGCTGCTTTTACACTGACTTCACTGCACTAATTTCTGTTTCATTTCTCTAGAGCTATCCAAGCTTAAGCAAGAGCAGATTCAGATTTTCTATTGGTCTGGGATTTTCTTTTTTTTTTTTTTTCCTTTACTTTTTAAATTTGATGCCCTAGCTGATCTTAAACAGCTGGCTTTTTCATTTCAGGAGTAGTTTAGATCTTTACTCTCCAACAGCATACAGCAGTTATCAGTTAATGAGATGACTTGTACCCTTGTTCACACTTGCATCACTACAGCTGCTTAAATGAGCTGATGTGCTGCAATTGAGGATTAAACCATTTCTTTCATTCCTGCATGCATTGCAGCACAAGCTACTCACTCCAGCAACCACAGAAGTGATTGCAGTCTTGAGAAAGTCAAGATGAGCAGAAACTCTTGTGCGTCAAAGGTAAAGCAACTTCAGCAGTGGAAAAGTGAGAAGAGGAACACATCCTCTGCCTTCTGTTGAGATGCTGCTGAAATCCCCTACCTGATTTTTCCAAATGTACATTGTTTTGTGTGTTTTCACATCCTTTTTCAATCTACCCACCCATGCTTCATTTTTGAAAGGTGCACTGTGAACATTCCAGGGTTAAAAAGGATACTGCAATGTTCAAGTCTACAAGCTTCACCATTCCAAAGCCATGCACAGACAATATAGGAAACTTGTTCTAGAAATACTGACCTTTGGGGTTTCATACCTCCAGGGTGAGGTAACAACTTTGGTAGCCTGATGCTTGAAGAACAGCTATTTTTATAATAATGCTACATTGAGACCTCACCTGGAGTACTGCACCCAGTTCTGGAGCCCCTATTACAAGAAGGATATGGATGTGCTGGAATGTGTCCAGAGAAGGGCCACAAGGATGATCAGAGGGCTGGAGCACCTCTCCTATGAGGACAGACTGAGAGAGTTGGGATTGTTCAGTCTGGAGAAAAGAAGGCTCCAGGGAGACCTTATTGTGGCCTTACAGTACCTTAAGGGGGCCTACAAGAAAGCTGGAGAGGGACTTTTTTGGGCTGTCAGGCAGTGATAGGACTAGAGGGAATGGATTAAAACTAGAGATAGGTCGATTCAGACTGGACATTAAGAAGAATTTCTTCACCATGAAGGTGGTGAGTCACTGGAACAGGTTGCCCAGAGAGGTGGTGGAAGCCCCATCCTTGGAGATTTTTAAGACCACGCTGGATGGGGCTCTGAGCAACCTGATCTAGTGGGAGGTGTCCCTGCCATTGGCAGGGGGGTTGGAACTAGATGATCTTTAAGGTCCCTTCCAACCCTGACAATTCTATGATTCTGTGATTTGCTGACTCCACAAGGAAATCACAAATGTCAAGATATGGTTCCAGAGGTTTTAATCCAAGTGTTGGTCCCATGCTGAAGGATATTCAACTAAAAATGACTACCTGGTCATTTAAACTGGGGAGTTGAAGATAATGACACACATCTTTTGGTTGTTATTGATTACAGAAACACCACAACTTAACTATTTCAGCCCTACAGGTAACTAGTTTCAGATATACCCTCTTCTTTCCTCACAGACTGCATAAACAAAGATGCCTAAAGGAAGGATTGGAAATTGGGATGCATTTAGCAGTGGAAAGATATACTTTGCTCAGAGAACCAAAATTAGTTGCTCCATTTCCATGTTACAGAGAAAAATAAATAAAATTTCTTCATATGTGGAGGCAGCATTTGCACTGTGATTATTATATCTGTGGGAAAAAAACAAAACAAAACAAAACAAATCCTCAGTTGCTGAACATTTTTTGTATTATCCACTATTACTTCCTACTCTGCAAAACTTCTGGTTTTGGCTTCTTTGACTTATTACAGGAGAGAGCTAAGACACCACTCTTAATACGTTGCTTTATATAGTACCAAGACTCTACAAAATCCTAACACAGCTCTAGGCACTATGCAGACACCTACCCATAGATAAACCCGCATATCCACTTAACCCTGAAAGATATTTAAATCAATGCAAAATGAACATATTATACTACCACTTTAGTTTGATGGCAACAGAGGTCCATCAATTAATCAACTGTGTGAAGCACCAAAATAGTACTGAAGGGACACAACAGTCCCTGCCCTGGAAACTTCATGAACTACTTTCCCATCCCTTCCATGTTACAGTTGTGTGAGCTCTACACATAGGCAACAAGTCTTCAGACTTAGAAAGGATTCAAAATAAAATCCACACCAAAACAAAAACCCCATTGTGTACTTTCTGATTAATTTTTGAGTGCACCTGAAGCAATTACAAGAGTAGTAATGATATTCTTTATAGAGCCTGTCTCTTAATGTGCACTATAATTAGAGGAAACTTGGGTCCCAACAGACATGGACTCTAAAGACTCGAGGGATTGTGGGGGCTGAAAGGGAAGGGATAAGGCAATTAAACATAGCCAAGGCACCTCTGCCTATCCTTCTCAGCACAGACCAATGCAAATATGCGGTCTGAAAATTAACACAGCTAGGAAGGAAATATCCCACAGGGAGAATCAATACCAGCAAAGGATAATGGGAACCCTGTACAAGCAGCTGTGACTGCCCTCTTAACATTAGCACCTGTCAATGACAGTAATCAATGCTGGTCAATGGGCAGCTCTCCTTACAGCTCAATTCATGCAATGATCGTTAGCTGGAATCAACACAGTGGCACTCCGCATTGCCAAATGATATCACTTTTTTCCTAAATGCAGACAGACAATGGCGTCCCCAAATAACTGGCACTATTCTTTTTAATCTTTCCTACCTCCTTTCTGCTTTGGCCTTTTTGCAATATACAAGGAGGTTCCATAGAACCCATGGCTAGAAATGAAGTTTCAGTTTAATTTCAGTGTGTTCTGCCACAGAGTCAAGGTATGATAGGCACTTTGATTCAGCTATATCAAGGAATTCAGGCTTAACCATTGCTGTTGATACCATGCTTGTCTTGCACTTTATGATTGTTATTAAAGAATCTTATTTATTATCTGTTCAAGGACAGTGGAAGAGCAAAACTGGAGATGCTCAGACCAGGTTGGAATTAGAGTTATTATCCACAGGACAGAGCAATTTTATAGGCTGTGACTTTTATGCCTGTCTATAGCTGTCTAAGTTGCATCACTGAAGACAATTCTTGTGACAGCCTTTGTGCACATCTCCATACAGTCACACTGTAATACAGCAAAAGGAGAAATAATGGATATAAGTAAAGAGTCATGATTCTTTCTTGGAGACGGTCTACTGTGCAGAACAAGTAATTAGTCTGATGTAGTCAGCTGCAGATCCTGAGAAAGTTTCTTTCATTCAGAAAGACCTTCTTAGTTTTGATGCAAGTAATAGAAAACAATATCAAAGTCTGTGGATTTGTTTTAGAAATTTGAAGCATGTAATTTTGACCCACAACTGTATGATGACTCCTAATAGTCTCCAAACTCTGTTGTGCTTCAGTATCCCAAGATACTGTGAAATACACACATGAAGCTGATCTCTGAAGAGATCAAAGCCTTCCTCCTCTAAATGCCATGTGACTACTCACATGCATAAAATTAAGTGTGCTTCATTAGACTGTGTCCTGTGAATCTGCTCTAAATGTTAAAAGCCAGAAGTTTGCAGAAAATCATAGTAGCCACTAAAAATTACTCTGGATCTTTCAGTTCCCTGTCCCATGCTCTCAACATAATAATATCCAGTTTCCCACTAGAGAACCTAGTAGCATTAGCAAACACAGAAAGGCATATTGAGCTTACTGAGATGCCAGCTAGGGCTCTGAAAGGTAGACAGCTGAGCAGCGTACTGGAAAATGACCAGATATATTTAAACTGGCATGATCCAGTTCACTACATTCTGAACCGATGCCAAAAGTTCAGGGCCACTATGAGCACATCTTACATAAGGGACACAAGTTTCTGCCATCTAATCCTGATACTAAGCACAGCCGAGTGGAGAAGAGGGAGCAGAGGGCAGAGGATATCCCACACTGTTCTTTCAAACTTGACACAGATTTCCATTTTGTCACGTTCTTAGCATGTGTGTTTATTTTCCTTGAATATTCAAGCATTTAGAGCTTTACAGTTGCCAGAGCTTATGAAAAGTGCATATTTAGCTCAAAGAGTTCCCAGATGTGAATTTCAAAATGACACTGTGTTGATTAGCTATAGAAGGCAGCCAGTCAAAGAGCAGAAAGAACAACATGTGACTTGGCATTCCCCAGCCAGCCTAAAAAATAGTTACCCATTTAATTTTGCATGAATTTTCCAAAATCTGGGAATACAGCAAAAGTTAAAGACATGAGCAAATGTTTCTGTTTCCTAGTCCTCACTTTATGTCTTATCCTATTATCACTGCTGTTTCACCCCCTCCTGTTGAAAAAGGTCTTGAGAAGACCTGTGGAATCATCAGAAAGCAATGGCCAGGATTTTAAGATTCCTCCATTACTGAAGTTATCCTACCATGAAGACACCTGGAGCATTGTCCCACCTCTGGGGGTAAAAATGAAATTAGAGTGAAAGTGCATTTATTTTCTCTTAACGTTATGCATTTTTTGTAGTGATCACCATCACAGCTCACCCCTATGAATGATTCATGAGGAGACAGCTGTTCCCAGGGCCTCAGTTTTCCTGATCTGAACATACCACAGGAGGCATCCACAGGCTGGGTAGGAGTTGAGCACCTGAGATGCTGAGGTGCTGAGGCCTCTTCAGCTCATTTTTTCAAATGAAGACAAGGCTATAATGCACCCTAAAAGTGAAAGGGGGAAAATAGTGGGTAAGCAAGTTACATGTAGAAATAAAAGATGCTTCAAGTTATATAGTAAGCCGGGCTTTAAGGAGAGGTAGTATTATTCTGATCAGCCGGAAACACTGGGATTCAATATCCTGTACTGGATTCTTCTAGCTTCTTCAAAATTCATGCATAAAACACACAAAACTTCATTAAAATGTTGAAATATTTTGCATATATTATTAGGATTTTGTCCTAATTTTCAAGAAAAGGCCTATACTTAAACTTCAGGTACTACAAAGGACAGAATAAAGCAAATTTCCATATACATTTCTGATTTGCTTCTGAGTCTTGTCTTTGTGTAATAAGATGTATGTCTCACACTTTTGTGCACAGCATGTATAGCACTTTCTACTGCAGACAGAATTAAACTTCTCCTAATGAAGCTTCCCAGCTTTAAATTAACAGTAATGTAAAAATAATATCCTCCCTCTTTCTTTACTATCACCTCAACTGAAGGAGAAAGACATAACAGAGAATTTAAAAATCTACTTAAAGAGCACAGTTGGTAATCTTGCAGTAATTATTATTACAAATCAGCTATTTTTTTTCAAATGCAGTGACAATTTTGCCTTAAGAAAATAGGCAACTGGCAGTAGAACTGAAGTGGCAAACTATTTCTGCACTGAGTGTGGTTGTTGCACAAATCAGGAGCATAATCTTATGTCTTTTTCCTCTATCTTGTGTCCAGAATTATATTCTACTGGCAATTTTAGGAAATCTCTAGACCCCAGCAATTGCACTGAAGAAAAATTGGTGCTACTCCTTCAAGTTACACACACGAAATAAGATTCAAGTCCCAAAATCTGATGCCCTTCCTAATAAACATCACAGATGTTTAGAATACAAGGGAAAATGATACTCAGATTTTCAGTTTCAAACTCTTTAAAACCACTTTGATTTAAAAAAAAAAAAAATTCACATACTGACATTTCAAAAAAGTTATTAAGTGGAAAGCCTCTAAATCTACAGCCCAGGTTTGGAATTCACATATGACTCCCTTCTTTAAGGCAGACTAGTTTACACCAAAGCAGAATGGGATTTTTTTATTATTCTTATCATTTTTAAGCATAAAGCTTTTGTGTTAGATGTTCTTTATCCTGTTTGGATAGTGTTTTCTCTCAGCCTCATTTTGACCTTTCACTCATCTTACCACAGATTCAGTCTACAAAGTATTCAAGGTTATTTATACCACAATCATTGTTTATACAGAAGTGGGCAAGGGAAACTCAGTTGTTTTTTAAATGCAAGAGGGCAATTTAAAATAGAATTAATTTCAGCTGCAGTGCTGGAATTCTTTACCATGTCTCCATAAGGGATGTACAAACCACTTACTCTGCAGAGAACAAGGTTACAAGTCGCACATCATACATACACTGGAATTACATGGTTTGTGGTAGACCTCTCTGGTGCCAAATCCAAGTTCTGTTCTTAATCTCTGGAGACAATGAGCTTGCATTGATATAAGGTTGCAGAATATGAGTTTAAATCAGTAAGCAGGCACACCAGACAAAAAACAACAGGCTTCTGCAGACATGTGTCCTTGATCAGATATTACTTGCACATGGAAATGATTTTTAGTTGCAGAAGAAAGCCTTTTGTTGTCTCCAGAAGGACCAATACTATGTCTAGGCAGCCAAAAGTTAAGTAGCTCCCTGGAAGCAGCAGTGGTCATCTTTGCCATAACAGAAGAGAGCCACAGAAGATTCCCCAAGGGGAGAGGCAATGTGTCTAGCCACATCTTTTCCCATTAACAATAGTTAATGTTGTTCAATCTCCTTACCACATAGACATGTAGCACCAACACTATCATACCTGCAAGCAGCACAGAGAATTAATTATACAGATCTCTACTTCAGGGAGCTGGACTTGATGATCCTTATGGGTCCCTTCCAACCTGAGATATTCTATGATTCTATACTTTTCAACTTGCTTCATATAACATTTTCCAGTTACAAAAGTCCAAAAGAAGGAACCATCAAAGCTTATTCATTTAATAAAGAAGCTGCTATAGAATTATTTACTTTGATATAAAGCCCCTATTAATTATCTCAGACTCATATTTCTTTAATAAAGATAACTTTCAATGATATGGTGAAAGAAGACTGATTTTTTATGGAACAGTAGGAGCCTGAAATTGAAACAAGGGCAAAAAGTACAATGTGGCTATAACATAATGCCTCCCTTCTTCTCAGTACCCTTCAGATTCCAACTGTGTGCAGAACAAGACACTATTATCTGTTGGAATAAAAACAAAGAAAGAAGAAGTGGTTGGTTGTCTGGAACAAATTACTACTGTTAAAGGTGAGGCATATTAGAGTTCAGAAACCATTGATATTAGATGTATTGTGTATGTCTGTGCTGGTCACTCTCTGAAAACATATTCTTCTCTAGCTGATGTTTAAGTCCTATACCTTGTATCCTTAAAGAAGAATGCTAACAGATTCAAAAATTAAATTAAATTTTAAGTGATTTGACTCACAATTAAATCCTTGTATTACTTTTTTTTTACTGTTGCAAGGGTTTTTAATGATGAAGATTTTTTTTTCCTCAGATGATTTTTTTTTCTGCAGATTTGCATGCAGTCTATACAAAAGACGTAGAATATCAAAGAAGTGAACACCATAGATGAGTTTCTTATCAGAGGTGAAGTTAGATCCCTCCATGCCCTACCTTGTTCCTGGATCACTCTGCTGGCAGAAAGCAAAAATACAGAATCCATAGAACCGTAAAATCGTAAAATCATTTATGTTGGAAAGGACCTTTAAGTTCATCATGTCCAACTATAAACCTGCCAAGTCCCACTAAACTATGTCCCTAAGTGACACATCTACACGTCTTTTAAATACTTCCAGGGATACTGACTCCACCACTTCCCTGGGCAGTCTGTTCCAGTGCCTCACAGCTCTCAGCAGATACATTTTTTTCCTAATATCCAATCTAAATCTCCCCTGGCACAACTTGAGGCTTTTTCCCATTGTCATATCACTTATTCCTTGGGAGAAGATACCAACCCTCACCTCACTACAACCTCCTTTCATGTACTTGTACAGAGCAATAAGGGCTCCCCTGAGCCTCTTTTTCTTCAACTCCAGTTCCACTTTTGATAAGACTTGGGCTCTAGACCTGCTCCTCCCAGCTCTGTTGCTTCACTCTCCAGTGTTGAACATGCTCCATCACCTCAATGTCTTTCCTGTAGTGAGGGGCCCAAAACTGAATATGGTATTCAAGGGGCAGCCTCACCAGTGCTGAAGACAGGGGGACAATCACTTCCCTAGTCCTGCTGGCCAAACTATTTTTGATACAAGTCAGGATGCTTTTGTTGCTAATGTATTTATAGAAATGTTTTTCATTGTCTTTTACTGCCATAGGCAGATTAAGTTCTAGCTGAGCTTTGGCCCTTCTTATTTTCTCCCTGCATAACCTCATGACATTCTTGTAGTCCTCCTGAGTTGCCTGTCCCTTCTTCAAAAGGTCATAAACTCCCTTTTTTTCTTTTTCTGGAGTTCAATCCAAAGCTCCCTGTTTAGCCAGGCCAGTCTTCTTCCCCACTGTCTCATCTTACAGCACATGGGATGGCTCCTACACATTTAAGATTCCTTTCTTGAAGAATATCCAGCCTTCCTGGACTTCTATACCCTTCAGGACTGCATTCCAGGGAACTCTGTCAACCTGTCTCCTAAACAGGCCAGAATCTGCCTTCTGGAAGTCCAAGGTAGCAGTTCTGCTGACCATCCTCCTTACTTCTCCAAGAATCAAAAACTCTCTCATTTCATGTTTGTTATGGCCAAGATAGCCTCTGACCATCACATTGTCCACAAGCCCTTCTCTGTTTGCAAACATGTCCAGTGGGGCCCCTTCCCTAGTTGACTCACTCACCAGCTGTGTCAGGGAGTTAAAGCAGCCAGCTGCTTGCAAACCCCTATGCCCAGGACTGATCTGATTTCCAGTGATTCTGCAGCTATTGCCTCAGTTGAGAACTGACGAAGAAGAAAGAGAAAAATGCTGTGCATGTAATGGACATGATGGAAATTCTTTGAACCAATTAGCACAGCAGTGTGTTCATAACAGCATATGAAATGTCTGTGGACTTAAAACATTTTTCTGTGATGTTTAATAAACCTTATATTTATTACAAGCTAAAAAATTGAAAGGTAATTTTTTCTTAGAGTAAAATTCACTACAAGATTTTTCAATGCTTACATTTCTGTTCCCATAGTGAAGGGTACTTTCTCACCCTTTTTGAACACTGTAAATATTTGAGACACAACTGAAATCATAAATTCAGACAGATGCATATCTCAGAAGAAAATCCAGCTGCATGAAGACAGGTTAGATAGGGAATTATTTTGTAGGTGTTTTCATTCGCTTTCTAAAATATCACTTATCTTGTGAAGAATGTGTCCTAGAATAATTCCAGACTGTTTTTCCATATTAGTGGTAGGCTTCTGTGCATATGTTTATATCCAGACTGTCCTCTGGATGTTCAGTCATTTGCAGAGATGTATATGTGCTCTGACTCTTTTAGAGACCACTAACCCCTGAAGGAGAACTGGCCCACTGCCCACTAACATAGTGTCAAGCATCACTATGGGAGACAAAATCTCACCACTTCAAACAGATGCTGATACTACTTCAGATCCACTCTGACATTGTGAATATGTTTTCTATATAGTAAGTAGCAAAGAAAATCGCTAAGCCGAGGTTGAAATATATAAGTTCTTAAGGTCACTTCAAACCTGAATTTCCCTATGATCTTATGACGGGTGGCAGGAGACAGAAACTTCTCCTACTGTATAAGCCTGAGGATTCACTATTGTTACCAAGCTGTTGTTACCATTCTGCCATCTGATGTGAGGTGCTGCATGAACTAACATCCTGATCATGTGAATTGCCTTCCCCTTATATGTTTTTCCACATAAAATACTATATTTTTTTATTTATAATTTATACATTTATAAATTATAAATATAAATTATAAATAGATTCACAGAACAAAATTTAGACGACAGTGTGAGCTAAAATAAAACCCAAGCAACTCTTTGACAATTCAGCAATGTCTGTGCACTGTGCTACATCTACATCCTTTAAGCAGAAGCCCACACAAGAAGATAGACCATGAAGCACCTATCTTGGGGCTTTACAGCAACCAGGTCTGTACTGCCAGGAACAGCACAGCTCTCAGCCATGTTCAACAGTTGTGCCTCGCTGATTTGGAGCAATACCAGAATGGGACGCCCCTTTATGACAAAAATAGGGCTGACAAAGTTGTGGAAGAAGCCAATACTTAACAACAGATACAGCGTGTGGCAAAAGGGAATGCTGCTTGGAGCATAACTTCAGATAAGATTACACTCATACTGCATTGCTGTTTGCAGAAAGAGAGATGTTACCCCTCCAGCACAGGCACACTCACACACTGTAATGGATCACAGATTAACTGTTATGTTATTCCTGCAGATTCAAAGGGCTGTTGTACAGTAGAAGGCTGTGGGGGTGATTGTCCTATTGCTAACAGCACCAAAAAGTTGCCTTATTTCACTTCAGAGAAGGAATTCCAACATCACACTAACAGAACTGCTCAAAAAGCCCCTTTTCCCACCTGTGCTGGGCTTGCCATCATAAACACAGTCCTCAGATGTTAACTACTTCTGATTATTTCAATAAATAGTTCACTACCTGGTGTCAGTGACCAGGCACTGAAAATTCACAGTGATTCAAAGCATGCACACTTCAATGGAAAGACAAGCCTTGACTCCCACCCTGACTCCCATGGGCTGAGGGTCAGGCTCTTAGAGTCTGCACATGACTGGTAATTTTTAAATGATTACAATGAAAGGAAAGACTGCCTTTTTAATGCCCAAGCACAACAGCTGGGCATTAATTGGGATTGTGTTCTGAGATGCTCCTAGACTGCAGCCCAAATAAGCGTCTTAATGACACTTTGAAAATATGTAAAGCACTTCTTTTATATGCAATGACAATTCTGTCTGGGCATATCGTCTGTTTGTCCAGCCAGAACAGAATTAGAAATAATATACCAGAGTCTACTCCAATTTGCACAATGTGCAGCTAAGGTAAATGCAATGAATCTACACCATGCATAAATAAGGGAAGACTTGAACTAAGCTACTTTATTTATGATAGTAAGCTTACAATTTACATAGTGCCTTTCAACTACAGTGGATCTCCAGGTTCTCTGAAAAGTGATGTACTGCACAAGGCTCTACTTTATGTTCATCTACTGTTTAACAAGTATTAACCAACAGCTTCAGGAAGCTAATACGATGATAACAGTTGATAGCAAAGCTACAGAGATTGAGGAAGTAGACTACAATTACTTGTGCAGGAATTTGTACAGTGTGCAGGCACTTCACCTCTACTCCTGTAAAAAATGCCTTTTGAATCATCATACTTGATGTTGGCCTTGTCTTGTTACTATATAAACAAGACAGCTTCTCTGGCATGGTGTCCCAAAGGGGACAGTTTGAATCACTTAGAGGCAACACCAAATAATGGTCCAAAGGTGTATTACTGCTTCAAAGAACTATCATATCTTAGTTGCAGTAGTTGTTATGTAGGGCAGTTATGTTACTAAATACGTTATTATAGTAATTGTTATGTATGGTAATAGTTATATATGGAAAATTATATGGTATAAAAAATTATCTGGTGCTAAACAAGTAACAAAATATAGACTAGGTTATTGTCTTTAAAAAAAAAAAATGGGTAAACAAAATGAGTTCATTGGGGTGCACAGCCTTGTCTGCAGAAGGGAACAGCTGAGGTCCTGCAATTTACTACTATTGATGTCTCAAAGGATCCAAGTGATGACCTAAGTGCAACATGAATGAAAACAATGATGGTTGACAAAACAGTAATAGCCAACTCTATGAGTGGGATGTGAATTAGAAACAGACAAATTAATCAATATTAGTTCCAGAAATTTTCTTGTATTCTTACCACCCTTATATTAGAACAGGGTAAGGACAGCAGCATCCCAGACAATATCTGATATATCTTGAGATTATAACTGCTGTCCCTGGTAGACTTTTGCCTGTAGTGGGTTCTTGTAGAGTGGGGAGGTGTTATGCAGGAAGATATAAGCCTTTCCACAGCTATTCCAGCCTGAAAGAAAAAGCACCACTAATATATAAACCCATGAGGAAAAAAAAAAAGGAACTGCTTTATTCCAAAACTCAGCTTTTTATAGGTAATGTCTTGTAATATAAAGCAAGACAAAAGAATGAATGATACGTGCTTGTCAACTCTCTGCACCCCGAGAAGTAGTAATTTCTACATACTAATAGGTTCATTAAAATCTGGAGGCCAGAGAAGTTTGTAGCTCTTCCTCATTCTGGCCTTTCACTTGGTTTTACCTAGAAAAGGCAATTGTCCCCTTTCTTATTTCTTTCAGGGATAGTTCCTGTAATTAAAATAAGATCTGGGGAACTGTGTGCAGGATAGAAGGGAAGTTAGTGTAAAAGCCCTGAGAAACTGTAAGGGGCCTCAGCTGCTCATTAGACACCATCTACACAGACAACATTATGCAGGTGAGTTAGGGAGATACACCTGCAAAACAACAAATCAAGGGTGACACTCCATCTTATTGGATGGAGAAGAGGTCCCTGGGAACTGGCAGCATACCCCTTGATAGCAAGGCAACCAGTGAAAATGTATGGAAGCAGCATATGGTTATGTCATCTGACTTATTATACTTTAAAGGACAAAGGTCTGGTAAAAGCATGGGGCTATAATGCTACAACAGCCCATAGCAAAAACTTCTGTCTCCACACACCTATCAGGCTGTGTCTTTCTGATTGACTACAGCAAGTGACTTTGTCAGGGCAACATACAGCCCGGAGGAGGACGGGCTATAACATATTAATATAAGAATGCAGTTGATTACAATGTAAGCTGCCGAAAGTGAGCTGACTATAGCACAAGGCTGGAAGAATGCAGCTGTCTGCAGGGTCCCACTGGGAGAATGCATCTATCTATACCTACAAGCGTGCGGCTGACTTCAGGCAGCTGTCATCTAATCAGAGTGGTGTGGTGGGGTTGTCACCTATCAAACCATGGCACATGTAGTTATTGTGGGTTTAAATACGCCTCCAATCTACCTCCTGGCAGCTAACTAGTGTTTCTCCAGTGAGGGGGGGGGAGGAAGGGGTCTCAATAGGTTTGTTGAGAAGTTTCCTTCTCAACAAGTGGAGCATCTCCACTTTCACAGAAAGTTCTGTCCTTCAACTGGCAAATGACATTCGACTTTTGTACTTAAGGGAATGATTCCATTATTAAGAATCTGATCTATTTTTAATAACCCTTCTGCTGTATATATAGGAACATGCTGGATATTATAATCTTAAAAAAGTCCCTAACAGTTATTTGTTTTGAAACAAATACACTGTCTGGGATTTTTTGAATAGTGGACAGCAATTGAATGAGGTGCATTTTCTGTATCTGATGTGCTGTAAGACACATACCATAGCAAAGCATACCAAAGCATAGGGGTCTTTTTTGTTTTCCTCTTCCAATACACACAAGCAACATTTAAATAATAAATTATTTTTTAAAAATAAATAAATAGATCTTAACAA
>JANHGN010027168.1:86060-105538 GCA_024605025.1 Megaceryle maxima
TTTAAAAATAAATAAATAGATCTTAACAAAGGACAACGGATCCTGCAATCAGACCCGTCAGGCCCATCCCACCTGAAAGCCAAAGAGTCCACCTGCTCTGAGCTGGCTGCTATATCTATATATGTATCAGACTGGGATTTGCCACTTACTCTCTGCCCATAGTTAATGGAGCTCAGCTCTGCACAATCTCAGAGACAATGCTTAGGATAACTCTGCACGGGGCTGCAGCCATCCTCTCTACCTGGTGCAGCATGCCTTCCTGTGCATAGCTCCCCTTCAGAGCAATGGGCTCTGGAAGAATGCAGGGTCCCACTGGGAGAATGTATCTATCTATACCTACAAGCGTGCGGCTGACTTCAGGCAGCTGTCATCTAATCAGAGTGGTGGGGTCCTTGTTGGTAGAGCAGCCCACTACCTTTCAACTTTCACCTTCCCTTTCCACGTCTCCTACCTCAGAGGTTCCATATGCTGACCATTCCATTAGCTGGCCTCCCCTCTTTTTTCTTCGGTACTGGTATAGGGCAGTCCATTTAAACATCCCAGGTTAGAGCTTTTGATACCACTCTCCATTTACATGGATCAAGTAGGCTGAGCCTTTTCCTCTGAAGTTGTATGAGCCATTAGTATGTGAATGATTTGTCCTTTCTTCCCCTAAAAAGGAAAGCTTAAAATGTTATTTGCTTTGGATTCTAAGAAGTACAAACTTTACCACATGGCAGACACATGTGAATCCATATGCTAGCATGTCTGTAAAGCCGAGAGAGATTAAAGCCTGAAGCTTCTATTAAATGCTCTCCTTTTTTTTCTTGCATGCAACAATTTTAGATCAAGCTCTAAATGTTCACCGACTCATGAATATTTTTGAGCCAGCTCTGTTCACCATGATAAATCATGCTGCTTGTGTGTTGGTTTAGTGACAGATAGTTACCTGAAAACTTCTAACTTAAAATGGTTTATGGCCATCTGAGGGGAAAAAAATCTGTGATCTTTGCCTGAGTGCTGGAACACTATGACAAGAGGAAACATACTGTATTCAAGCCCCACAGCATGCCAGCTTTCTTTCTTTCTTCTAGAAATGGACAGAACTGAAAGGAAAGTGACTGCTGGGATATTGTGAAAGTACTTCCAAGTTTGTACAAGCTCCAGTGATAGATGCAAACACAGACAAAACCTTTCATATGAAACAAAAAGTTTTGCAAGGAAAGCTGAAAAATAGCCTGTGAAAGAAACAGAACTATCATGGTTAGTCCTTCCAACAAAAAGAAACAGTCTGTAGGCTTATGTTCCAGAGTCAGATTTATTGTAGTTTCTAAACCAAATATAAATATTAAAGAAAGTTATTCACACTGTAAAAAAAACACATATATTTAAAGCAATGCAAAGAAATCTTTTCTTCTTTTTGAGATCTCAACTACAAGGATTGCCTTGTCTCCTTGAAAGTTAGCTACCTTGAATCACCTCACATTACCATGGTGCACGAGCATATAAACAGATGTACGGACAAGTCGCTCTGCATGAACTGTTCTGTGATAGCAGCTTGTATGTATACTTCTACACAGCCATAAATGCAGAAGAGTCTGATTTATCTGATCCCTAATGGCCACTAAATTCAACCCCTGAATTAGAGATCTCTTGGGGATGAGGAAAAGTTGTCTTCCATTCAGGTGCAGAGTGAAAAGGAAACTGCCCATAGACAGCAGAGAGCCCAGGATGTTGACTGAGCAGCAGCAACCTTTACTGGAGTCATCATCAGATGTCTCAGTTCATGTATCACCCCAGCCCTGTGCTAGTGAAAACAATGAGTTATGGCTTTTAGTTCTTCTCCTGACAATCCTTTTATCTTAAGTCAGTCCTAAAACCCAATGAGTCCTTCATAGAATAGAGGTACACCCAATTATAGAGAAATATGAAATATCATTCCTTTAGAAGAGATAATAGAAAAAATTCATCCCACTGCCATGTGGAACTGCATTAGCATAATACAGGCTTCTGTAGTTAGGATAATAAACTGTGTTTCTTTTCTTGATTAGAAGTAAATCACATCATAGTTATAATATCAACATTAATACAAGTTCACCACTCTGTGAATATGTCAGCTCTGGGTTGAATATTTCAGCTCTGGGCTCTGAATAAGACCTGATAAAGAATTTTTCTAAGGTGGAAACAAATTTACTGTCTATTTTAATGATCAAAGTCAGCAAATTTAGACTTTTTTTTGTTGGGTTTTTTTTCTTTCCAAAAGAATCTAAGGGAATAAACCACCAAGATCCTAAAGCTTTTCAATAAGATCTGGACATTAACTCTCTATAGATGTCTTTGAAAATATTAGCATAAAGAGCTCAGCCAAGAGTGAAATTCTGCTCAGCAAATCCAGAGAACACCACTAGCATCAGTTTCAGAGTGGGAAGTATGAAGGGTAATTACAGTCCCAGCTGCCAATTTCACCTCAGTTGCAAGTAATCATCATTTGTACTGGAAGTAGGAGGTGATGGAGACACAGACACTTTGAAAATCAAGCCACTTCTGTTAAATGGTAAAACATGGACACATGCACTTCATCTATGTTTTAAAATCTTCACCTCAATGACTAAGGAAGGTCAGAGAATAAATCTGTGCAAGGATGTGAATGACACCAAGACCATCCTGTTCCCCAACAAGCAGACAATGTCTCCTCTTTCATTAAAAATATCAGAGCACATTGGTCTCTGCCCAGATGAGTACTTTTGCATCTTTTATAATTAGATAATGCTAGCAATGAACTCCCTGTAACTATCATAATTTTACTGATACAGACTGCTTACATAATGTTACATGTATTTGTAGTACTTGTTGTTTATTATTATTATACCTTATTCTTTATTAAGCTATCCAACTGCTATTCTTCTACATGTATCCAATAAACTAGTGTATTAAAACAGCCCCTCCATTAGAAAGTGGTTATTTGCAGTGTAACAGCAGAGTAGTAATCCACCATCACCTGAAGCTCTCAGGGAACCTCTGCAAGGGTAAAAAGATGCACAGGTCTCTACAGCTGAAGCACTTAATTTCTGACTCCCAGCCCTTTGTAGTTTCATGGAGGTCCCTTCAGAGGCACTGCTGCTCCACACTTCAAGCAAATTCTCAGGCCAGGCCCAAAGCAGCTGCTGCATGCACTTGCTGTTCTAATTTGGAGGAAACTCCATGCTGGAGTGTTCAATATAGGCAATAAGAAGGCAAGATACTTCAGGAAAAAATAAAGCTTTGTTAAGTCACCTACCATTCTTAGCATCAGAAGCCTGTTTGGGTCATTTTCATATTATGGTACGAAACACAACAATCAAAATGAAATGGCAGGTGGAATCAAAGAAATTTCCTAGGGATGAAAAACCAATCAGATTTAATGTTTTTCAAAGCTTTTCTCTCAGTACCCCATTGACAACACTTAACATTTCGCTCAGGCTATTCTGCACGTTCATCAAAAACTTTTCAATAGAAAACTCTCTATTGCTTACAGGGGCCTGGGACCAGCTATGAAGCAGGCATGTTGGTTTACAGACAATTACTCAGAAAACTTCACTTCAGAGCATTTTATTGTTATTATAATTGCCATATCTGACCACCTTTTAGAGTAGATTACTTGGAAAAGAACGTAAAGCTTAATCAATTAAGGAATTAAGTAAATGCACTTGGACTTCCTCTACAGCAAACACACTGTGGTGATCAGTGATTTGGATCTAATCTCTTTCCTTCAGTGAAGAATAAATTCAGCAGTGATTTGGATCTCAATCCAGATTTGAAGGTTAGATATTTAAAAGGCCAATCTAAATCCATGATCTGCAGACATCTGGAATTCAAGCAAGAATATGAATGGGAACAGTGCTATCACATCTTTTTTTTACCTTTTTACTTCCTATTTTCAATTTCCTTTGCCTTCCAGTTTCATCCTGCCTCAAAAACAGTCACCATAGAGAACAACATACTTACCTGTTACTGACAATCTTTACCTTGAATTATCGCTATTCTGTCTTGATAGTCCAAAGTTAACATGTTGACAGAAAAAAAAAAAAAAAAAAAAAAGCCAGACTACATTGCTTTTCCCTGAATCATCTAATTAAATTACCTCCCTACAGTAGCTGCACTAATTGGTCTTACCATACAGTTCTATATTCCCAATTCACCTTTGCTGGCTATTTTCTAACCACATTTCCTTTCAGTTTCCCAGAAGAAACACTCCACGACTTAGAGTAGTGTTCTCTTTTCATGAAGGAGGGACAAAGTACCTTGGAGCTCCTACAGGGTGAGTTCTAAGGACCTGAAGTTCAAAGTTCGATACCACTATTTCTTATTCTCATGTTTCCATACAGCCAATGGACACAAGGGGAAACCATACTATTCTTGTATCTCTCCAGCAGTCAAGTGAATAACTCTGAAGAGTAGCTAGAAAACTCCAATTTCAAACTGTCTGGGAGAGATCTCATTATGGCCACCTCTCAGGCTTCTCCAGCCACAGGCATTATCTAATATCCCAGCTCAACCACAACTCATAGGTTAGAGGCAGGAACTAATTCAGGTAAATTCAGAAGGAAGGTTCAGGAAAGGAAGGAAGGAAAATATACCAAAGGTGATCACAATGGCCCATTTTAGGTTTAAAATACATAAATATAGACCTGTTCTCCTGAAGTAGTCTTTATACAGTGCTGTCACATTTCCTAGCCACAGAGATCACCAGCACTTCTCAAGAAGTGCCCCAAAATTATCCTTCATACAGGTTTACATAATTCCACATACAATCATAGTGAAATCAATGCATGTGATGTAGGGATATGTATGGACCTCACAGAATATCAGCCTTACTGCTCCCCTTTCAGGTATATGTTTGAGGCTGAGATTGAAAGAAATCAGCACATCAGCATGAAGATATCTATGCTTCCACCACACATTTTCCTTGGGCTTTGTATACAGAGTAAATATACATATAATTTATGTGTAAAATTTTCAGATTATTATTTTCAGACTAAATGTCGTTGTCTAGATTATGTGCAAAAAGGAGGAGACAATCAATTTTCTTTCCATATTCTGACTCAATATAGTTGAGTCAGATGCTGATTGCTTTTCTCTGGCAACTAAATGTATTTTTTCTTTCCAGATTTATATAGCACTATATTGATTTTAGGATCATAGTGGTCACAGACCACTTTTATTAACAGAAATTAAAGACCAGGCTCAGAAGCTGGATCTTGTGAGCAATCTTATGTACATGGGTAAGTTTAGCAAAGAACAGATTAATAGATATATATATAAGATTAAGAAAATGGAAATTATATTCAAGCATTTCAGAAAAAAAAAAGAAAAAATATTTGTCATGTCATTTGCAGACAAACTTCTAGTAAAATCTACGAAAATCTTTAATGAAATGAAAGGATATATTATCCAGTTTGCACCTCCCACTATTACAAATATCCTAGGACTACCAAAAAAAACCCATCAGTATAAAATTCCCACTTTTCAGATGGAAAAAAAAAATGTTGTAACATCTTGCAGGACAAGAAAACTGGGGAGAATGTTTCCATGAAGTTACTGCAGTTGTGTAAGCCTTCTGTAGCCTGCATGGGCGAAATCAGTCAATTTAACTCAGATATGTCTGGATAATATTTATTCAGAGTAGGTTTTTTTCTACAAATGGAGTGTGCAAGTGTGTGACACCCTTTTCTTGTGTGACTAACCAAGTACAAACACCTCCTGTAAAATTCAACCATGGCTATAGTGAATATAAATCCAACTACTCAGAAATGGCAGTCTCACTTCCGAAACTCAAACAAACAATGCCAGTGGAGTGCTTCATAAAACATTTCTCTGCTGCATCAGGACAAAGTCTTTCACAAAGTACAAAGAACAGGTGTTCATGTGAGCTAAGTTGCCTCTATTGTTTTAGAACAAGCCCTCTTATTTTTTTGTACTTCAGCCCTGTGTCCATTAAATGCAATTTAGTGAGATCATCAGAGCTTGAAAGGGCAGATCAAACAGCATTGAGTATCCCAGCTGTGCAGGCCCCAATTCAGAGTGAACATTAACCTTGGCATTCAGGAGTAATTTATTCTACTTGAGATAGAAAGATGCTCTATTTCTGTCTTGCATGTTGGACCCATTGTTTTTTTCCTTCAGAAACAAAGTCATGCATCTGTATATAAATGTGATAAACTACAGCAATTTATATATATGCATGTGTGCATATGCACATATATATGGCACAAAGAATTATACATCTGTCTCATAATTAATTTTATATGTACTCATGGCTGAACAAGTATCTCAGAAGCAGACTATTTCTATTATTATTTTACAGGGCCTGAGCTGAAAGAAAGGAAACCTCAGTAAACACAATGGCTCCTCAAGTTCATGTCCACGTCTTTGTGGTACTGAAGCTGAAAGCTAATGACAGAGGCTGAGGATTGTGTTGAAAGCACTTCTTTTAGGCTGAAGATGGTGAGCAGTGATTATAATTTAAACAGCAACAGAGTAGGTAAACAGTGACAGAGTGTTGTGTTGGGAGTTTCTTTCTTTTTTAGTCCACTGTTAGCTAAAAGCTCTCAAGCAGTGCTTTTCCTAACACCTGAAGATGAAAGATGTGCACAGAATGATTTGCCTCCCAGTCAGATAGACTGAAACTCAGCTGATAATAACTGTATGCATGATCTATCTCTCCATTTCACAGTATATTTCTTCCTGACATTTTTCAAATTATATGAGATGTGTAGTGGCACAAACCTCACAAGCTGGTCAAGAATCAAAACCTGCAACCATCCTTAAGGTAAATGAAGGCAATGGTAAGGGGTTAGTGTCCACCATGCTCATTACACAAATTGTTAAATCATGTACTAGAGAGGCAATTACTATTTTAACTACTAATGACGTAGCTAATATTTAAATAGCAGTATTTCTATTGCACATTCAGAACTGGAGACATCCAAGGAAAGGTCAAATCCAAAAGACAATTCATAGAAGAATTACAGTTAATGGTCAAAGGACAGAAATAACCTGTTTGGTTTTCTCTCTCTCTTTCTCTCTTCCTGTTCTTTTCTTCTGTACCAGATTCTTCTACATAAAACATTTTGCTTGTTTTGATTTTTCTTAAGCACTTAAGTTTATTTTGGATCAGTGAGGTGAGGAACCTTTGAAAGGCTCATGAGACTCCCTAAGCCCAAGAGTCCAGTATTTGCACCTGTCAGGTTCATGGTTTCCTTCAACAGATTGCTAACTTGGAAATTCAGCAGAGATATTTCTGCATTTATTTCCTTCTCTGCCTTAAGAAGCAAAAAAGCAGTATTGGGTAGGTAACATGTAATCAAAGGTTTCACCTGTCAGAGTGAGTGGATTGTGATTTTTCAGAAGTGAAAAAAAGCCACAGCTAACTTGGTCTGCATTTTTACACAGACAGTAGTTAGCTTGTCCTGGACAATGTTAGAAGGATTAAAAGACTATATTTAAAAAAAAAAAAAAGTTACTCTGACTACAGAAAGCAATGGTTGCCTGTGTGATTGTTTAAAACTTCAGTCACATTAAAGGCTTAGTTACCTTTTGGTTAAGGATTCAGGTTCTACTGAGAAAGAGAACTATAAAGAGACAAAAGTAATTAATGCAAATATTTAGAGTTAGGGAGTACGACAAATTCTTGCAATACCCATTTCCCTTAGACAGATTTAAGTTAGTGAAAGGGACATCCAATAATATCATACTAATTTCTTCTTCTGAAGTATTGCAACATTGTTTCTTTCCACCATTTGCTTTAAAAATAGATCCAGTATTTAAATTCCTTCTACATGTAACTATTTACAAAACAGAAAGTAAACAGATCATGGGATCTCTATGCTTGTAGACAGCACAGATCACAGCTACAGAAAGATACAAACAGAATTCAGTTTGGAGGTGAGCAGTTTCGGAAGCTTCTAAGCTCATCAGCAGTTTAAGTCCCACAGATAGGCCCCACTTCAAAAAATGAGCAAATAACACCAAAAAGGGAGAATAAAGCTTCTATGTCACTTCCAGAAATCAAGTATAGATGAATAAATTCTTTAAACTTTGCCACTTTTCAGAAATGTGTGCCCGTGTTCACAAAGCCTATTGGAAAGTAATATTGGGTGTTTATATAAGCCTTCAGGTATCTACAGGCTTTTTAGACCTTTGGCCCCAAAGTATCTAAACTTGGCCTGCTAGATGGCTATATCAGAGTCCCATTGAACATGGTGCTGCTTGGTGAAAGGGACATTTGTTTCCCATTGCATCAGAAATATTCAAAACCTGCTTCAGTTAATGCTTATCTGTAATACATTGTGAACAAAATCACAACCAACAGTCAGTACAAATGAGTGTGATTGAGACACTATGTTGAATTCCCCATTGCCTTTTCTCCCATTGCCCATGCACCCTTTTGATGTTATCCCCAACAACACTAAGGAAGAGAAATGTAGGTGCTCCACATCAGCCCATCATCTCAGAATTACATTTATGCTGAGTTAGATCCTCCAGCTTTCACATTAGTTTATGCTGACAGTGCAGAGGAAAGCAGCTGCACAGTAATGGAGACTCCTGCCCTACATTTCTATTTCTATCTAGCCCAAAGGAATCATAAGAGGATGACCACATCAATCACAAACATTCCAAATGTATTTTGACGCTTACTATGAAGTTGGATGAAAGTTGCATTAAAGAAGGTTCTGCCTATTTGTTAAAATAGGAACCATGAATGAAATCACCTTGTGCTTTGTGAATATTCAATAGTTATGTTGGGCTGTTAAAACGTTCAAAAGAAGTACATATGCATTAAAACATTTACAAGCACATTCATGCTAATGTTGATGGAAGTGACATTGTCACTGCCACCTTGACATTTCTGTCAAATTTTCATTTACCCAAACCAGGGGACAGACAAGGGTATGTGCCCTACTTAATCACTCTAATACAACACAGAACACCTGAGGTAAAAAGATCACAAAAGCTAAAGAGATTGCATAGAGTGTTAGACAAAGGAAAGTAAAAAGGGAATTAGCAAATATCCAACACAATACATAGGAAATTCATAGGTGAAACATGAAAAAATATTGTCTAGAGATAGTTGATACTTCCTCAACTCATCACATTGGTATGAAGGACACAAAGATCCCAGCAAATTATAGTTACTGTTTATATTTGCATGCAATACCAAAAGCAGTATAACACAGTAACACACAGTGAGGGAAAGTCTTGATCTCAAGGGGCCTTTTGTCCGAAATGGGCAAATGAGGTGAATACCAGGATGGACCTAACATAAATGCAGCCTCTAGATGCTCATACTGAATCATGTCTCAGAGTCATGTCCCCAACACTATGGAGATGTGTCATAAAGGATGGCTCTTCCCAGCTCCACATGTCATGGTAAGTGCTCCCAGACTGCAATAGGGGGCACAGTGTGTGCCATGGGTAACCAGCAATCAGGGGAGAACAGAGAAAAGATAGAAAGCTCTTCCAACCTCTCTACCTCTGCTAAATCTAATCCTAGGTAAGACACAGAGAAGTGAAACTACTTGTCCTGGTAGTCACCCTACAAAACTAGGAAACTCCAGGCTTCCCAGCTCTCAACACAATATGCTTTCCATTAAAGCATATTTCTTCCAAGTGCTCTTTTAAGTTAACACCAAACTTACAACCTAGCTCACAGCTTGTTATCTATTAACGGGTCACCCAGTACTAGTAACATCTTCCCATCCCATACATCCTTCCATCCAGAAAATAAAAACCTGGTTTTTGAAAATTGTATTCGTCTGTATCTTGTGCCCTTGAATATATCACCTCTAGCAACAGTGATAGAAAAGCTCAGTATGGAGGCTTCTAGTTCTGCAAAAAGTGTGAGCCATGCATCCATTGCTGCTGGCCTGTTTCATCTATTACATCACTGATTTATGCAGAGGTGTATGTAAAATACACTGACTCCTGAGGAACTTGTCCAATTGTAATTGCAATCAGCAAGAAACCTCGGATGATTTGGCATGGGCAAGTCTTCTGAGAAGGTGTTTCCGCTAAAGAAAGAAAATTAACATGGCAAATTGGCATCCAAGTAAAATATGAACCATGTAGCATTTCCTAAGTCACACATTTCATGCTGCCTACCAGCTTTTAAAGGTTAAACATGTAAACTTAAGAAGTGTGTGTAAGTGTATACTAGTTGCAAACTCCTTTTTTTGTCAGTTCTATGAAGCAATAACCCATGAAATATAGTTGATATCTCATGGGCACAGTTCTCCATGCCTGCAAACATTTAAAATTGCACTTGTGGTATATAAAAGATTTATAACGATCTCACCCACAAATATAAATTTTATCCTACATAGGAGAAAAAGACCTAGAAGCAGAAGCAGTGAAGAGCTGAATATGAGCACAGTGTCATAAATTCATAACACTTACAGCTGTTTAACAGCCAGTCATAAATGTGACCGATTTCAATTTAATTTATGACACTTTGTGATGGAATCAGGATTACCTCCTCAAACTAAGTTTTAAAACACAGTGGGTATAATTATGGCCTTACTACAATGTCAACTGAGGCAAATGGGATTGGGGTGGCCATCTGGAAGGTCCCTGAGCCATGCTGCATGTGTGGGATCCATGGAACAGGCTACACCAAACCATGGCAGAGATCCTACTACTGCTCCAAGCCAAACGGCACATCCCTTCACAGCACAAGCTACCACTAAGGAGCATGTTAACAGGGGCTATACAACTTGGCATCACTAAATATAGCATTCTTTATATGGGTACAACTGGGCAATAGATGGTCAAGACATACATCATGATAGTGCTGTGAATATTTCTTGTGCAGGTAAGTATCAGTTTTGTCTCATCTCCATCACTCCATCACTTCCTCCATACATTCACATGACTCAATCCTTGTTTTACATACACTTAGATATTTTTGCCTGGACCAAAATTTTTAGTGGCAGTTATTTGAAAGGAAAGAATAGTTGGGAAGGGACTGGAAGATAGGAAACAACACCAATCAAGAGGACAGAGGATAAAATGCTTGCCCCAACATGCTTCCTCAGGCATCACTGGAACAGCTCATGTCATGGAATCACAGACTGGTAGTGGTTGGAAGCAACCTCTGGAAATCATCTAGTCCAAACCCCCTGCCAAAGCAGGCTCATATAGATCAGGTTGCAGAGGAACATGTCCAAGCAGGTTTTGAAAGTCTCCAGAGGAGGAGACTCCACAACCTCTCTGGGCAGCCTGTTCCGGTGCTTTGTCACACTCATAGTAAACAAGTTTCTCCTTATTTTAATCAGCTGGAACAAGTTAAAAACCTTTTCTTTCCAATATGAAATATTACCCTTCTTTCACAACTGTATGATTTAAGTACAGTGTCTGTGGTTAAAAAAAAAAATAAATCTCAACTTCAGCTACATAGAATCATAGAATAGTTTGGGCTGGAAAGGACCTTTAAAGGACCATCTGCAATGAGCAGGGACATCTTCAACTAAATCAGATTGCTCAGAGCCCCGTCCTACTCGACGTGGAATGTTTCCAGGGGTTGGATATCTACTACCTCCATAAGCAACCTGTGACAGTGTTTCACCACCAACATTGTAAAAAAATTATTCTTTAAATCTAATCCAGATCTCCCTTCTTTTAGTTTAAAACCACGACCCCTTGTCCTGTCACAACAGGCCCTGCTAAAAGATTGTCCTCTTCTCTCTTACAGGCCCCTTTTAAGTACTGGAAGGCCACAAGGAGCCTCTGTTGTATCTGCTTGCTTGTCCAAACACTTCCATAGCTGCATGTATCTCATAAAAACTCTAAGATAAGCCCTGATATCTGGCAAGTCAACAGAACTGTTTATTTTCTTTGACACAGAGATTGAATTTTATTTTGGGTCTGGCAAGAGGAAAAGTTTTAAAATACCCTGGGGAGTCAGAGTTTGCCTCAGAGCTCTATCGTTCTGCACCTGTCAGAAGTTTGATTTTTTTTTTTCTCTAATGTACAGCTTGGCAGCTTGGAAGCCTAACAAACAAACAACTTGTGTATTTTTCCTGCAACTTCATCATGAAAAGACATGAGGAAGAAAACATGTTTTATTATCTAAGATTTTGCTTCCATTTTTATCTTACATTGCACTTACACATGGAAGATAACAAACAGTCCCTTGTGTTGACTAAGTGTATGTATTTGAAGGCAAAATATTATGTCACAGTGTGAAGTTGTAATATTGTGCCTATTAAAACATCAAAACTAGCTCAATATAGAAAAAGACATGGTGAGGTCAAGCTGCAGATGTATCCCCAAAGGTACTAACTAAGGAGGACATTTTAATCCTAATTACTTTTAAACGTGTTGATAACTAAAATATAATTCTTCTGGTTTTGAGTGATAATGTGTTTGCTAATAGTTGACATCTGTATCATCTGAAGAGGTAAAATATTATATATTTTATTTACTATTTTAACTTTAAAGCACTTATATTTTCTTAAGAAAATCATTGAACAATTGAGAGAAAACTTCCAATGACTGACAGGTTCACGATATCTGTTACTGGTTGATGTATTAGTAAAGCTAATTGTGAAGCATTAGAGATGGCCAATGTGAAAAGTAACAGTGATCTGAGTTTCTTGCGCAAAATTGTAGATATAGATGTAGTCAGTCCTGTGTCAAAAAACTAATGTTGAAGTCACACAGTGCTTATAGGAACTCTGAAAGTACATTAGAAAATGACAGAGATAATTATTACTTTTTCTGTAATAAAGAATAAGAAAGTGGTTACATATATCAACAAAAAGTTAGTGGTGTCAGCATTGGAGGCTGAGAAGGTGGTCTGTACTTTGCAGAGATTCATAGAGGAAAAAAAATAAAAAGGTAAAGCCTGTTGGCAGGAGAGTCCTGAGGAGCTTAGAGATTCCTTGACCTCAGAATAAAGTGGTTATTATCAAGAGCTCTTCAGTATCCAAGGGGTGACCCTCTCTGCACTGCACTAAAATCACCGCAGTACACAAATAATGCAGATGCATCCTGGACCGTGGTGCAAAACTGCAGCAGCCAGAAGTTCCAGTCATGGCCCAAGACACCATTGGTCCAATTTACTGCTGAAAGCCTAATTATCTTTTCCAAAGTCAGTTGTCCATATATATTAGGAGAGAGATATAAACCTTTTTTATATGCCCATATCAGTTTATATTCTGCAGAGCATCATGGTTACTAGGAGTATTGTTTCAGGTTTAGAGAACCTGTCTCTGAGTGAAGCAAGAGAATCAATATGCATTGAAGAGTTTCACTAAGAAGCAAAGCTTTTAAGAGTATGGAATCACAAAGACTACAGAATCTTTGGTTGGAAGAGACCTTCAAGATCTAGTCCAACCTTCAACCCAACACTGCAAGCTCACCACTAAACCATGTCCCTGAGCACCAGGTCCACATTCCATTTAAATGCCTTCCGGGGCTATGACTCCACTAGTGCCCTAGGCAGACCATTCCAATATTTGATAACCCTTTCAGTGAAGAAATGTTTCCTAATATCCAGCCTAAACCTCCCCTGGTGCATCTTGCCTCCATTCCCTCTGGTCCTGTCACACATCACCAGGGAGAAGAGGCTGTCCCCCTCCTCGCTCCAACCTCCTTTCAGGTAGTTGTAGAGAGAAGTAAGGTTTCCCCTAAGCCTCCTCTTCTCAAGACTGAACAACCCCAGAAGAGGATTCTTTTGCTAAAAAAAAAAAAAAAACAAAAAAAACTCAGCACCAAAATGTCTTACCTTTCTAAGGAGGTAAAGTGGTCTCAAAGTGCTGAAGAAACCCCACTTTAAACCTCACCTCTTGTCTTCTGTGGGAATTTTCACAAAACAAAATTTGGGCTAGAATGATAATCCATTTATCTGGCCGCAGTATGCATATGGATTTGGGAGATCTTCTGATTTTCTGTGAGTATTTTATGATTTCTTTTTTGACTCCAGCTAAGAAGAAAAGGAGAGGCTCAAGCAAGAATAAATATAGTTGTTTGTGTAATCAGCATGTCAGCAAACCATGTCATGCTCTGGATGAGGCTTCTGTTCCAACTGCAGAGGTGAAATTCTTTCATTTTCAGTTTCATCACAGATCTATGAGAAAATTAACCTGTAAGATTTTTCTACGCCTGTGTTTAGTCTTTCATTCATGATGCCTTGGATGTTAAATTTACCATTGCCTCTTAAAATAGAGTGACCTGCAAAAGGGAAAAAAAGGACAGGTTTTTATATCCTAATAGATGCAGGAACATAACTTACATTTGCATTGGTGCTTCATCTATTAACTGGAAATGAATCAGTATTCCTCAGAGGCTGGGGAGAGAGAAGAATGATAATCCTTTCTCCTTAAATCAGTGGTTGGGAGAAATGACTGGGGAAAACTGAGTAACAGGTTTCTATGCTTTTAGTTACTCATGACAAACTGTAATTAGTTATATTTGCATCATCTTTTCCAAAAAGTTTTTCAAATATGTCATCCCCAATACCACAGTTCTGATGTAGGTTCACTTCTACCTGTACTGAGGAGCAATATGGTCATATTCGGGCAGCCTGTATCAGAATAACTTCAAATGCCACAGCTTCTAAAGCATCTAGCTTTAAAAGAGTTGTTGAGGCTTCAATACTTATTGCTGTCACATCCTAAGTCTCAGATCACTAGATGGAAAACAGCAGCCACAGTAGCCACACTGGACAACCAGCTGTAGACAGGCTGATTAGCATCTCTTATGCCTGCAGTCAAGATTTATTCAAGAAGTTTTGTATGTGCCAGTGTAAAAATAACAGATCCCAGAAAGGCTTTGAAACTATAAATATTAGGGTTATCAGAGCTAAACAGTTAGCAACTGAGTCACACCAAAAGGGCAGTTACTCATGTGCACAGTACAATTTCAGTAGCAGATCCTAAATTTGCCATACTCTAGTGACTAAAACATTCTCTCTAGTTTTTAAGATTATACAATTATCATCAAAATTTATCAACCCAGGTAACAAATATATTCAACTTAACACTCTGATTACAGGTAGTAGAACAGCTATGGAGTTGCAGAAGGCAAATAGCCAAACACAGTTTTGCAATGCTGAAGTAGCAGAATGAAATTACTATTTAATCCTTTTTCATCTCAGATGCATAATATTCCTGTTTGTGCAATGCAAAGCTTAAGCTGAACTAGTCACCACTTAGGCATCAAAAGGGCAGAACATGATTTTAAATGATTGCTTCACCGAAATGCTTCATTGCTATGTAGAAAATTTCACAGGTGAGAACGGAGGGCATTTTTTGTACCCTTTTAATTGTTCCACAGCTCTGCACATTTCAGATAGAAAATCATACGACCATTTGTCATCCAATCCAGAACATATTGCTAGTTTCTTAATAGCCCCAAAATTTTGTCAGGCATTGTCCATTTACAGGAGAAGCTGCAAGAGAGGGAGATTTAAAATAAATAAATAAATAGGTAATTAACTGTAATTGTTTTCTGTATTATTACAAAACATAAATGGCTTTTATATGCATATTTATTTATTGTGGAATACTATATCTAGGTGTACCCTGAACACTAAATATACTACATCTTTGGTGATCAGTAGCCCATATTTTGAACTTGTTTGATCTTCTTGAGCTTTTTCCAGCCTTTTTCCATTGTATTTGGATACAAAATGGGTGTTTACCCATGATGGTATGCCAAACTACCTTTTCTTCATAAGAAATGAGGCATAACTGGGAAGCTGGAAACTGGCTCTGGGATGGCAGACCCTTGTCAATCTAAAACATGACTAAAGGACTGTAGAACAGCACCTCAGCCAACAACTGGGAAGCAGTAAGAGACACTGGAGGTAGTGGTGATGAAATTCATGGGACATTAGTTCTGGTTCTGGCCCTGCTACTGGCTTACCTTATTTGCAATGAAACTGAAAAAGGAAGCTAAAATGTTGCACCCTCTGCTAAGTTCAGAGGTATATGAACATGAAAGAAGTAAAACCAGCTAGAAATCATCATTATTTCAGTACAATAACTGCATAGGCATTAGAGCATATTGAGTCACACACTGTTCCATGTATCACTTGAACAGCCTTCAAATTCAAAAAGCAGATATCCCCTGGAGAAACAGCTTTAGTCACCACATTGCTCCTGGTCACTGTGGGGGTTTCTAAAAGACAGCTGATGCAGGGTAGGTCACCAGCCTCTTCACAGTCTAACCAAAGAACAGGGGCACATATGCCTCTGAAGTGACACTGAGACATATGTACATAACACTGCTCTTGATCACACTACCATTTTTTCCTGCTTCTTATGATCTTTTTCACTCTTCAGAAACTTCAGTCCGTCCTTCCTTCCTTCTCAACCTTTCACAGTATGAAGAGGTTTCAGAACTGCCAGGAAAACACTGTTGGGGTAGGAATAAAGCACAACTGAAACTGTAAGGGTTTCCATTTTCCCTGTTTAACCATACAATAACAAATAGAAAAAAAAAAAAAAAAGGAGTATTAAACATACCTAAGAAATTGCTCTTTCACAAATGCTTTTCTTTCGACTTGCACAGTAGGCATCCAAATGCATGTTACTAACTTACCCTTCAGCTTGTGAGGAACAGTAAACCAGTCTTACTGTTCTGCAAATGAATGGGTAGACCCATTATCATTAGTCAGACCTTGGCTAATGTAGACCAGGAGACAGTAAAAGTCCATGCAATTTACTGCTGGTTTAATGAAACATATTCATACTGAAGAAGTGCTACTTTTTTTCTTTTACTGGCTCCACTCACTTTATTACACAATCCTCCGTGCCTGTGCCATTAAAACCACCAGCTTTCTGGACCGTAGCCTCTATAGACATCTTCCACTCAGCTAATGAATATCTTCCAGACAGTATTCCTTTTATTGGCATCCATAAAAGTCCTAGCTTATTTGACTTGCAAAAGTTAAATCTTTATTGGCTGTGTATGCTTCATTTAGTTAATTAAGAAGTAACCAGCAACAGCCTTGGCTTATCCTGATTTTAAGAACTTAGTCTGGGTCCATTTCCAGTGCTTTAACATGTCAGTTTAGCATGATTTTTTCCCTGTACCTTTTCCCATAGCGTAAAACGATGACTAATAATGATTTACAATTGTTTATTTCTGTTCTACTCATACTTGAAGATTGACACTAGACTGTGCATCTTATAAGTCTTTCAAAACCATGACAAGAGAAAGTCAATGCTTCACAGAGGTTCACAATACAAACAAGAAACAAACAAACAATCAATAACAAAACAAACAAACAAACAAAAAGTAGAAGGATATTATTAATGAAACATTGACTGATAAGGTGACCTACCCATGGTAACATTTGGAGCCCCTGGAAAAGCCACAGAAGTCAGAAGAGGTGATATTTGGTTTGGGGGTTTTCTGTTTTCTGTGTAAATAGGTATCAAATGCAGATAATTTTAAGTTCTGTAAAAACAGTTCATAGTGCTGTAGCTGAAAAGCAGTGAAAATGTTGTAGGCATTAAAGATCCTTTGTTTGGTGGGTTTTTCCCTTCCATAATGGTTTATTCACACCTCTGAATACTCTCGTATTGATGGTTACACAAGCCTAGTAACAAAGCTCAGCGTTATTGAGTGTTCATTTGTGTTCATTCAGTAATCAAGAGAAAGATGATTGAACTAAATAGTCAGTCTTGATTTTCATTCCTGTTTAGTATGTGTTGTCATTACAGGATCAGGTCTCCATGAAGTTGCTTCTCTCTTTCAGTCGCAGTGCTAGGTCACTGGCAGGACTGTTCCTCCCTGGGGGGCCAGTGCCAGCAACTGTAGGTAGAATACCTGCTTGTAGCAGGGCTACTTGCTGGCAAACCTATTGTGAGACATAGCAGAGACCCATGAGGGTTGATCTGCCTCTTCATCAAGTGTGTCCACAGGGCACTGGTAAACAGGACAATATTTGTGATTAAAAATGTTTCCTGAGAGTATAGAAAAAAATACTTTGTGGACACTTCTGACTGCATACTTTTTAGCAGATTTTCCACTTTGTCACTCACCTATGTGAAATGAAAGGCAATTTTCTATCTTTATCAATTGTATGTTAGGACATTTGCCTATTAGGCAGATGACTGTTTTGCATATACTTCTTGAACAAAGGTAATATATACTGTATAACATTCTTTATACTTTGCACAGGCTGATAGTTTTACAGGCACAGATTTTGTTCAAGGCCCATATAGTAGAAGCAGCGGACATGGGGCACATTCAAAGCTCTCCTCTAAAATGTACAGCGCATGGTCTTCTGTGGTGTCCCTGCAATATCGTCCTATCCAGGCTTTTTTAGCCTGATGAGTTTTGTAATGTATAAAGAATCCACAGACTTTCAGTACATTGATCTTTTTCTTATTATTAACTCCTATAAGAAAAAAATACATTCATTGACTAAAGTCAAGGATCTCTAATGCCTTAGTTTGTCCTCGACTTGCTTTTGTAAAGAAGGAACAAAATCCAGCAATGTCTTTTCTTGCCTGTTTTACATTACTCTAATTTAGAATATTTTGTTGAAATACCGCACTGAACAGGAAGCCTCTCCTTGTCCCCTGAGGGTATTTCTAATGCATCAATATACATGCTAAAGAAAGATTTGTGTTCTGCACAGACCACAGCTTCAAAAATAGTAGCAGGCATATCTGCTGTACAAAAGGTGCATTGCTCTGAGGGAATGTTCTGCAGTCAATCTGATGACTTCTGTGACCTTTTCCAATGAGATGAGGAAGATCATAAGACCTACGCATTGCCTCCTCAGTCCCCAGCCTCAGATCTGTCGATGTCTTGGTGAAAGCTGTAGCTGTACATACTTCCCTTGCAGCAATTGCTGTCTGACACAAAAGATGACTTTTAAGACATAGCCAGGATAGCCACACAGTGCCAAATCAGCACAATGTTGGCTAAAAGTTTTAGACTGATAGCTGTGTTCTGATAATTTCATGCTATTAAAATATTTCCTGAATTTATCATTAGAAAAATTAGGTCTAAAAATAGAGATTCCTGCATGCAGTGGCCCATCATTTTCAAGGGTAACATAAAAACCCCAGCAATCAGTGATTGCACATTGGGAGTGAAAGCTTAATGTCTAAGTCTGAAAGTTTAATGTCTAAGTCTGAAGAAGAACAGCTAAGACATCTGGGTTGTTTTCTAATCTGTGCCACAGATTTCTTGTATCTCATGGGGCTACCCACGTAAACTATAGGAAACTGTTCAGCAGCTGCAGCCTGCAGTGTGCTTTGGAGCCCTGGACTTTCAATCATCCAGAATGAGGATCTGTCTGGGACACACTAGGGCTCTCTTCTGGCCTTCAGAGGAAGAGAGGGCTTCATCCACCAGTAGAGCATGGAGCGAAAGCAAAGAAATAATCCAGGACCTGGGAAAAGTGTGCCTTAGCTTTTCCAGTACTGATCTCCTTCAAGAAGAAAAGGATACAGGGGATGAAAAATGGGAAAGGTAGTAAAATAAAATAAAAAAAT